>CAUYLG010055560.1:0-63048 GCA_963573385.1 Cacajao melanocephalus
ATTTGTAGATTCAATGCTATCCCCATCAAGCTACCATTGACCTTCTTCACAGAACTGGAAAAAACCACTTTAAACTTCATATGGAACCAAAAGAGAGCCTACATAGCCAAGACAATCCTAAGCAAAAAGAACAAAGCCAGAAGCATCATGCTACCTGACTTCAAACTATACTACAATTCTGCAATAATCAAAACAGCATGGTACTGATACCGAAACAGAGATATAGACCAACGGAATTGAACAGAGGCCTCAGAGGCAATACCACACATCTACAAACATCTGATCTTTGAAAAACCTAACAAAAACAACCAGTGGGGAAAGGATTCCCTGTTTAATAAATGGTATTGGGAAAACTGGCTAGCCATGTGCAGAAAGCAGAAACTAGACCCCTTCCTTACACCTTATACAAAAATTAACTCCAGATGGATTAAAGATTTAAATATAAGAACTAACACCATAAAAACTCTAGAAGAAAACCTAGGCAACACCATTCAGGACATAGATATAGGCAAGGACTTCATGACTAAAACACCTAAAGCAATGGCAACAAAAGCCAAAATACACAAATGGGATCTAATTAAACTTAAGAGTTTCTGCACAGCAAAAGAAACAATCATTAGAGTAAACCAGCAACCAACAGAATGAGAAAAAAATTTTGCAATCTACCCATCAGACAAAGGGCTAATATCCAGAATCTACAAGGAACTAAAGCAGATTTACAAGAAAAAAACAAGCCCATTCAAAAGTGGGCAAAGGATATGAACAGACACTTTTCAAAAGAAGACAAATATGCAGCCAACAAACATATGAAAAAATGCTCATCATCATTGGTCATCAGAGAAATGCAAATCAAAACCACATTGAGATACCACTTCATGCCAGTTAGAATGGTGATCATTAAAAAATCTGAGACAACAGATGCTGGAGAGGATGTAGAGAAAAGGGAACACTTTTACACTGTTGGTGGGAGTGTAAATTAGTTCAACCATTGTGGAAGACATTGTGGTGTTTCCTCAAGGATCTAGAAATAGAAATTCCATTTGACCCAGCAATCCCATTACTGGGTATATACCAAAAAGATTATAAATCATTCTATTATAAAGACACATGCACACGTATGTTCATTTCGGCACTGTTTATGATAGCAAAGACCTGGAACCAACCCAAATGCCCATCGATGATAAACTGGACCAAAAAAAATGTGGCACATATACACCATGGAATAGTATGCAGCCATAAAAAATGACTAGTTCGTGTCCTTTGTAGAGACATGGATGAATCTAGAAACCATCATTCTCAGCAAACTGACATAAGAACAGAAAACCAAACACCGCATGTTTTCACTCATAGGCAAGCGATGAAAAATAAGAACACCTGGGCACAGGAACAACACTCACAGTGCTAGGTGGGGGAGTCGGCGGGTGGTGGGACAGCGAGGGGGCATGGGGAGGGATAACTCTGGGAGAAATGCCTGATGTAGGCGATGGCGGGGGGGACAGGGCTGGGATGGAGACAGCAAACCACCATGGCCTGTATTTACCTAAGCAATAATCCTGCAGGATACAGGATGTGCACATGTACCCCAGAGCCCAAATGCAATTAAAAAAATACTAATATTAAGCATACAAAAAAAAATCAACACTCACTGCTGCCATATATCATTATTGATTCAATCCTGCTAGAACCAGATTTCATAATATGTACCAAGAAATATCAGTGAATTTGTATATTTAACCTGGTCATTTTCTTTTAGAAGTTTGTGTTAAGGAAAAACAATACAGATACAGTCGAAGGTTTAATACTTGTTCAGTCATTCAAATACCATGTTTTAAAAAAATACAAAATAACACAATATGTTATAGTATATGTCACAAGTATGTCAGGGAAAAACAACCAGGAACAAAGTTAGATAGATATAATTTCATTTAACAAGGTACATAAATTTTCCCAAATTACCTACATTTTCTATTAGTAAGTAAATATACAATTTGCTTTTACTTTAAAAAGTAAACCGTGTGAAACTGCAATTCACTCTGATAAGTGCTTAAGTGATTATAAACATAGTATGCAATTGCATGATTAAGAAAGGAACAATTATTCTTTGAGGGAGTTACTGGGAGTTTGGTAATAAGGAATGATTCTTTAGAAAAGAATTTGGTTTTTCTTGTCAAAGTGACTGGCCATAGTGAGTAGAACATCTTCCCAGGTAGAGAGACTAGTATGATCATCACACAGCATAATCAAGAGGCACTGATGTAATAAGTCTGCAGGAGCATCCAATCTTTTGGCCTCCCTGGGCCACTTTGAAAGAAGGTATTGTCTTGGACTACACATAAAATACACTAGCACTAATGATAGCCAATAAGATTAAAAAATTACAAAAAAAAATCAATAATGTTTTAAGAAAGTTTACAAATTTGTGTTGGGCCACATTCAAAGCTGTCCTGCGCTGCCTGTGGCCCATGGGCTATTGGTTGGACAAGCCTGGTCTAGAGTGTAGGGTGAGTATAGAAGAGTATCTGAAAATAAGGTCAGCTAAGGTAAACTAGCTGGTCACTCTGCTGGATCTTCAGGAGTGTAAGAATCTATATGTGGGATTCTTCACATATCGCACTGTGCATTTGTGTTTATAAGTGTGTCCTAAATAGCACATGAAGGATTTTGACACGTACCACACATACATTTCATGATATGGAATAGAAGGTCCACCAGCTGTACCTACATAAGCCTTTACTGATCCAGGTGCTCAGCTTGTCGGAGAGATGGGGAAAACAGCTCTTGACAAAATCCTCAAAGGTCACTGTTGCCAAGGCATTGATGCTGGCAGCCACGGTGCTATAAGGAAAGAAAAGTGAGAACATGGTCTAAGCTAAATAAGGCGGAGCTACCAGCCTGCCCTCTTGTCCAGGGCAGATAGATAAGGCAGGGCTCTAGGAAAAACAGATGTAGACATATCTCCATCTTCTGAGACCCCATGGGAGCTATGGCCTGTTTACTCATCTTGCAAATCTTTTTCTGTGCTATTGTTCTTTCATGTGTGTCTATGTGTATGTTCAGGTTGCAGTGGAGGCAGAAAGTAGTGGGTTACTACCCTAACCCAGGAATCGGTAAAGCCTGCCACTCATTAATTATTCATTCATTTATTTATACATCCTTTTATTCATTCTGGGTATCAGGCATACAGTGGTGAACCAGAAGGATGTAGATCTCTCACTCTAACTGGTACACAAACAATTAACAACCAATATATACCTGCTTATAGTTGTGAAATTGTTGTGAAGGGAAATAGCAAGGTGCTATAAGAGCATACAGAGACCTAAACTGATATGTAGTTAGGAAATTCTTTCATTAGGAAGTGACGGCACTGGGAAGATCCTTGCACAGTAGGAAAAAAAAGATATTCTAGGATTACAGATAGGTGTCTCAACACAAAAAGGAGCTGTTACATTCAACAACCTGAAGCTACCAGAGTTGCTAGAATGATATTATGATAGTAAAAGAGAAAGTGGCAAAAGGTAAGACTGGGAAGTAGCCACAAATCAAAACTGCATAAAACCTCTGATATTCTCTCTCTCACTTTCCAATCAGAGCTCAGTCTTACTGGACCTAAAACTTGCTTAGGTGACAGAGCACCTGAACATTGGGGTTTTCTTTGCAGAAAAACATGAGAATTCCTTTAATTTCTCGTACAGACCAGGAATATTTTAGCTATTGGAAAAGATAATATATTCAATTCAAGTGATACAAAATCACAACTATGAAAAAATTCTGGAAAACAAACAGGCCAATGAACAAAGCATGACTAGCAATTTGAAAGTTTTCCATTGATATTCATAAAAGATTATTCTGTTATCTTCCAGTGCTCACTTGAAAACAAGCTATAGCTATGACTTCTCTAAGTGATATATATATAGAGAGAGAGAGAGAGAGAGAGAGAGAAAGAGAGAGAGAGAGAGCTATGACTTCTCTAAGTTATATGTATATATATGTATATATATACATATATATATGTGTGTGTGTATATATATACATATATATATATGAAGTAAAAACTGTCTAACACCCATATCTGAAATAACTGCTTTGGGGGAACTATTCCTATTATCTAAGAATCAAAGCATGACATGTGTTCCCTGCCAGACTCCTCTTCTATCTGGAACTCCATAAAAGTTAAATAAGGAGAGAAGGGGATTAAATAAAAGGACTTTTTATGCTCCCCAAATCTGTCTCAATGTACATTTTGTGAAAGTTTCCAACATCAAGGTTAATCTTTGAATGCATTGGGTGAGAGGGAGCAGAAAGCTGAATTTGGCTCAGAAGGATGTTTGTAGGATCTCTGCAGGTTTGCTTTGGCAGTCAGGTGTATCCATATGTCAGTTCTCAGATTCTAAAGCTGCTACAAGATAGCAAAAATCTATGTTTTTCCCTGCCTCTCAACCACCATCTCCCCATTCTATTCTCACTCCTGTCTTTTCCTTTCTCTATCTCCACAGTCTCCTTGTCGTTATAGCAGTAGTAATCTCCCTGTAACATATGTTGTCCAGTGTATTTCTTCCTTGAAAATTTTGGACTTTCAATAAAGGAGTCAACTATTCTTTTATGGGGGATTTAATCTGTTAACAGTCATATTTCTCCAGTCTGGAGAGAGTTAGCCTCAGAGTAAGATAAACAATAAAGCATGTAGAGAGGGACGAAAGAAAAGACAGACTGTGACCCTTACTGGTGTTTGATTCTCTGGTGCTATCTCTGTCCTTAGTTTCCTTGAGATCCTAATACCACAGAACATTGTCACTGTTTGCTATTGATGCATAATTCTAAAAACAATATTAGTAAAAGCAATTCAGCAGTACACTAAATTTAAACCACAAGGTAAAGTCATTATATAAATTCAAGGATATTGCTATTTTGGAAATCTGTCAACATATTAACATGCTAAAAGTTTTAAAAAAGCAAATATATATAGCCATTCAAAAATGCTAAAATTTTACCACAAATACCTCTCAAATAAACATATTTTTTTAAATTATCATAAATATATGCATTTCATTCTTCTTCTTTTTAAGTAATTTATGTGAATATTCTCAAGTATAAATAATACCTTTCAAATGAAAAGTCAATATCTTATTAAATGGCAAAACCAAAGAAATATTCCCTTTAGAGTACATAATAAAACAAGGATTTCTGCTATTACCCTAATTATTTATCAGTGTTCTCAAAGCACCATTATATTAGAGAATAAACATAGAAGTGTGTCTATTAAAAAGAAAGAAAAAAGGTCAAGAGTATTTGCAGATATTTGATTAAAATCAAACTCCAAAGTATCAACTTAAAATATTTTTTAAAACCCCTAGATATCGGAAAAATTCTGTAAAATAATATTAACGAAGGTATCAGCCTAATAGATAAATTATATTTTAAAGCACAGTCATCAAAATTGTTGGTGTTGGCATAGCTAAAGACAAATAGATCAAAATAATGTAAAAGAAAATTAAGAAGAGGTCTCAAATACATAGAAAAATATAGAATATAATAAAAGTAATATTTCAAGTCAGTAGTAAAAAGATGGCCCACTGATTAAAGACAAATAGGACAACTTGGTTACTAGTTTACTAGGAAAATAAAGCAGGAACTTCACTTAATTTCTTGTATCACATGTATAGTTTAGATAATTTAATAACTTTAATATTTAATAAAACTGTAAGTATACTAGAATGGTGTCTGGATGATTATTTACAATCATAGAACGGAGAAACCTTTCTGAGAATGATGTTAACCCTGAAATCATAGTGTAAAACATTAGCATGAATTAAAATCTTTATGTGGTCAAAATGGTATCAATAAAGTAAATAGACAATGAACAAATAAGAAAAAAAAGTCCTTAACCTAGGTCAATTGGCTATTTTTCTTCTATATAAAAAGGAGAGCTCAAATCTTCCTGACACAGGAAATCTTCAATTTGTATGTCACTCACTCCCTTGGTTTCAGACCTTCTAATGACTTCCCATTTCACTCGAAATGCAAACTCTACCATTGCAGGCTCATCATGATCTGATTCTTGCTCACTTCTAACTCATCCCCACCTGCTCTTCTCCCAGGGCCTTAGGTGCCAGTGCTTCCTCTGTTCCTCAAACACAGCATACAGTTTGTCTCTCCAGGGCTTTAGCATTTGCTTTTCCTCCTGCCTCTAAATGTTCCTGCTCTTCACATAGCTGGCTTTTTTCCATTCTTTAGATTTCAATACAAATATCACATACTCAGAAAGGAGTTCCTTAAAGACCCTATCAAAATTAGAACACTCACCTCTCTTTAAGATACACGCTGTTATTTCTTTTATACTATTTGTTATTTTCAGACAAAACCTTGTTTATCATTTTTACTTACATATTGGTCATCTGCCATGTCTGTTAGAAAGCAAACTCTATATAAGGACAATGCTTATTGCTTATGTCAGTCTTGTTCACTGCAATATTCTTAATGTCACCAACTGTGTCTGGTATAATATAAGCCTTCTAAAATATTTGTTACAGTAAATGTATGAACAATTTTGTATTTAGAGTAATGCCCTTATTTGGGGAATGGAAGTTATTAGCTGTCTGGGTGTATTATTAAAGATTAGATGAATGGAATGCAAAGAAGAGATGTGTGGAATATATAGTCATGTATAGCTTAATGACAGGCTATGCTCTGAGAAAATGCATTGTTAGGTGATTTCACTATTGTGCAAACATCATAATGTACTTACACAAACCTAGATGGCATTGCCTGCTGTACACCTAGGGTATATGGTATAGCCTATTGCTCCCAGGTTGCAAACCTGTACAGAATGTTACTGTCCTAAATACTGTAGGCGATTGTAACACAATGGCAAAGCATTTGTGTGCTGAAACATAGGAAAGATATGATAAAAATATGGTATTAAAATATGGGGCCACCATCATAGATGCAGTCCATCACTGACTGAAATGTTACATGGCACGTGATTATATATTTTGTAGCGGAATGAATGAGAAGAACCAGCAGAGTGAGCTGCTTTATGTCAAGGTGATGTGAAATTGTGGGGGCAGTTAGCGTCAGACAAGGTAAAATAATGAGCATAAAAGTCTTGAATAGGGACAGACCAAGGCTTACATCCAGCCCCTGCAGTTTACTAACTCACCATGGTTAATTTTTCTATCTTGCTAAATCTCAGTTTCGTTATCTGTACGCTGATGATGAGTAAAGTTCTAGCCTCATATGTTATGTGACAATTAATGAGCAAATACAAATAACACATTCGGCAGGGCAGTTAACACACAGTGAGTGCTTGCTAAATACTGTTGATCACTACACCATCATCCTTGTCATCCTTCCCATCATCATCAGTATCAGATTGTTGTTGATATACTAACCTCAGAGTTCCACTGAAGGCACAAGCCACAAAAAGTCCTGGCAGTCCTGGCATTGTGTCAAATATTTCCATGACAAAGTATGGCATCAGCTGAAGAGGAGGCAAAAAATAAAAAGAAGAAAGAAAGAAAAGAGACAAAAAAATAGCATTAGTGGTCTTCTTGGCAGTGTTTGAAATGTGGGAAAATAGCTTTTTAGCAAAAGGAAATAGAAAGTGTAGTTTCCTTCTTTTCAGTGTATGCCATTTTCTTTCCAATGTATGCCATTCTTTATCCTGAATGTTAGCAACTAAGCCCTAAAATCAAATCCATAAAAGAAGTCTTCAGGGAATCTAGGTATGATGCGCTACTCTACATCCAGGTTTGCAGCAGAGAAGCCCCTCTTTGACAGAACAGGACAGTTAAATATATATATGGAGAGAAGGCAAATGATTGCTTCCCTTGGACATATTCCATAAATGGAGTTTTTAAAACTGTGTTTACTGTAGTATATCAGCATGATGTTTAAGTTATGCTGAGAAGACATGATAAGAGGCAGGCATTGTGGAAATAAGCATCATTTTGTTCAATCTGAGGTTCCTTAATCAACTGTGAAACCTGTAGGAATATTCCAAAGGGAACAGCAACATCCATGCCATGGTTCAAGCCTGCATTCCACTCTCTCCAGCCTTGCTATGCTGCCAGACCTTGTCTTCAGGAACAAGGTGAGGGGCCCTCTTTTTTACATGCTCATTTCCCTGTATTAGAACCTGATAGATGCTGATTATCACCCAAGAGAAGAAAGAAGCCAACTTCTTGGGGTTTGAGAAATAGGGAGAAGTCCAGGCAGAAAAAGAGAAAGGCCAACATTACCCACTAATAGCCAGAAGCACTCCCATTCCAGACACTGCCCACTGTCCTCAAGAAAACCCATACCTGGTCCGGTGCTGAGATGATGCCAGAAGTCCAAGGGTCACAGTCTTTGAAGTGAGAGTACATGATTAAGCCAGAGAAGACAGCACACACCAGAATGATCCAGAGACCCAACAAGTTAAAATACAAGGCACTAGAAAAGAGCACATGGGCCTATTGGTAGCCTGCATACCATATCATAGTGTGATGAGGTCATTACCAAGTACTCAAGGTAAAGGGGTTTGGGCCTTTTTGCTAGTAAAATAAAATTCTATACCCTTTATGAATCATTACACTTTATACTTTTGCAATATTTTTTGCCTGAGAACATTACATTTTTAGATTCATTACCAAATTTAAATAAAGTAAGATTTTAAGTGAATTTTCCTTTGAAATCAGGAGTTTTCTGCAAAGCTTCAATATGTGTGGTAGGAGATCTGTTTTCTTCGATGAAATTTCACATACCAATCATTCATATTATATAACTTCAAGAGATTTTTCCCCCTACTCAATTCATAAAACTGTCAAAAAGTCAACTTGCATTTTTAACATCTCTTTTTTCCAGAGACATAATGAGCTAATATAGAAATAGGTAAGTGTTGGAAATATTCACTTTGGAGATTAATACAGATAAAAGTTAAAGTTTATTTTTTAAAAAGGCAACAGAAAGTATGAAAAACTTAGGATCATCTTACCCATATTATTTGGTGCAATTCGTTTTGTTTTAAAACACAGATATGCCTATTTCCAACCTGGGTGCTTTTATAGTATCCTATGGTTATGTTATATTCATTATTGTCCTTTGAAAGTTGAAATTTTACTAATTTCCTTAATTCCAGAGAGGACATGAAAGTAGGCTGGCCTTACCTTGGTCTGAGAGAATAAACAACCTCACTGTGGAGAGAGCCACAGGGGGCCAAGAGAGCAACACTGAACATTGTCTAAGATCTAGTAACTGTTCAAAGGGAATCATATTTAAATGGAAGGACACACATTTATTTCAAAGTCCCGTAAAACCTATACTGTACATGTAAACTTGACTTTCAGAAGACCCTTAAATCAAGTCCACATTTATAAGGTAAATATGCCAGATATTATCTTATTTAGAGGAGTTTTCACTTCACAGTTTAGAACAAGGTTTTATCTCAAAGGACACCTCCTTGAAAGCATTTTGCCAATGCTTATCTATGATTTTTATGTGTTTATTTGTTTTTCTTGGTGGGCTTTGGGAATACAATTGCTACATAAAATGTGCAACACCTATAATTGAATTAGTTGTACTCTTGCTGTCTCCAACATTCAGGCCAACTCTATTCAAGCCTTTGCTTTGGCCAGCTAGAGAGGCTTTCCTGTATTCTTCTTCATAACCGTTACTTAGTCACTTCCTGCTATCTTGTCAGTTTCTACTCCTTATAATCACTTATGTCACTATAGTATTTACGATCCGAAATTCTACATTTGTTCGTGTATTATCATCTTGTTTGCAGAGCACTGAACAGTTTGAGCATATAGCAAATATAAATTTTTTTAGTAAGAAATAATGAAATGATTGAAGAAATTAATGATAGAAATTCATTACTATATGATTGCATTTTTTACACTATTTTTTTTTTAAATACCATTGGACCTGGAGTTAAAAGTGTTTATCCTTAACAACTGTGTGACTTTAGAAAAGTCACACAACACTCTGAGTCAGTTATATCATCTGTAAAAAGAATATAACTGCCTTACTTTTTATTATAGGAATATGAGAATTTAATGAGTTACACTCTGTAAAAATATGTGGAGGTTATATTGCCATACAGAGGATAGTCATATATTATCCAAAACAATTTTATAACTTCATCAGTCAATTATGGGAAATGAGAAACCAGTGGCAATAGAACATTAAAGTCATTTATGTTCTATATAATTATATAATGAAATTCATAATTATATATATGAATGAAATATATAATTATATTTTGAATTGTTTCTCATTTGAAGTGGACTTTTGTTCTATATAGGACTAATTCTTCTGTTTGTAAAGTAGGCTTTTTCATTGATCCATTCAAAAATATTTATTGGGCAACTCTGTTCCAGTCAGTCTCTGTTCTAGGTACTGTGGCTATAGCAGCAGGAAGCAATGCAGAACCCAATCTCGTAGAGAATACATTTTGGGATTAGAAGCAGGTAATGAACACTGAAATAAAATAAATAAATAAGATCATTTTAGATCTGATAGAGATATGAGGAAAATAAACTAAGGAGATGGAAATGGAAAAGCAACTGTATGTAGAGGTGCTCATTGTAACTGGGAGATGGGACGTGATACCCCGCATCAACTCCTTCTCCCCTCATAGCACCATTTGCTATCAGCAGACCTGAAAGATAAACAAAGGTTTAGAAACAGAAGCAGTCAGCTTCCAGGAAGCACATGTAATTGTCTTGGTAGGTGATACTATTTCTAGATGCAAGAAAGATTTGGCTTAAGATTAAGTTGTCTTTGGTGAGTGATCACATTTCTAGTCATGAAACCAAATGTATGTATATGAGCCACTCCTGATTCTAACCCACCTTCAGTGTAAACTTTATAGATCTATTTTTACCTACCTATTTTGCAGGATATAGTTTCCTCAAGTACCAGAGATTTTTTCTAAGCCCCATGGAATGTTTTAATTACATTAGGCTCTCAGATAATGGAACAAAAGCAGAACATCTAATCAGCATCTCCAGAGCCTAGGTGAGAGTCAGTCAGCAGCTGAGTCTGAGTGTCCCCGGAGTGCCCTCAAAGCTCCTGCTGTGTAACAGACAGGAGCCCTCACCATTTCTCCACCACAGCAATCTCCCCTCCAGCTCTGTATACTGCAACTGTATAGAACATCTAAATCGATTTCTCTCTCCTGAATTTTATTAACCCTTATTTTATTAACCTAAAATTCTCTCAGAGAACTCTTTTCTAAAGAGAATTTTATGTTTCATCTTTCATTATTCTCACAAAATTACTATCACAGTCCTGATGCCTTCATGGGAGTGGGGATGAGTAGAATCAGCAATGGCAGTCCTGAAGGTTAGAAAATTATGTATGTTTGTAAGGAAATGTTAGGAAATTATGTACATTTCTTTCTTCATGAGTATGCCTCCTTTTCTGTCAATTTCATACTCACTAAGTACTAATACAACAAATTCCAAGTTCCAGGCAACTATAGGAATGGGATTGTATTTATTTTACTTGAACTAAACTACTTTACTAAATGAGGCTTTAAGATTTATATACAGAAATGTGTGTGTATGTGTATACACATACTGATTGATTACAGTTATACAGTTGCCTTACTTGGCCTACCCTGTTGGAAATTTCCTAGTTAGATAACTGTAAGTTAGTTGGTGGTTTCTGAATAGTTAGCCTTAAATTTCATTTTTTTCTTTGATATGTATATATGAGTGCGTACACATACACATTCACATATATATGATCATCCATACATGTGTGTGCCCCTATGTATACATACACACAAGCATGACCTTCTTGAGGCATTACTTTGTTTAATAAAAAATAAACATTTAATAAGCACAAAGCATTGTTCTTGGTCTTGTGGGGAAAAATGATTAAAAAGACATATTTCCTAACTACAGGTATTAACATAAAGAAATTAGGCATATTCATAAAAGAAAATAATATAAACTCATAAGATTTTTAAAAACTAGATATAACAAGTAATTATTATTTATTTTACCAAAGAATTATTCTCTTTACAGGTATAGCCAACTATAATTTATTCTAGAGCAGAATTTTAAATGAATTTTCAGATCAAAGTCACATACATTTTCAATAACACAGCTATTTGATAAAGAGATGACCACATGCGTTGAGGGTTACAATATCATTCATTATAATAAGATTTGAATATATTACCAGTGAACTGATGGAATACCACATAATGCTTTTATTTCCTTATTCTGAGAGCTAGGAAATATATAAGGAGAACATGATAGTTCTCCTTTTGGAATTCAACTTACAAAGTAGTAGAATCATTTCCAGGCAACTTTATATTTTATTCAGTGTACATAGGAAACTGTGCATTGAAAGTATTTAAAAATCACCTGGGGAAATATAGTGCCTATTTCTCTAAGAAAAGTTAGGCTGAGGAGGCTGAAACCTTGGGAAGCAGAACTGAAGATGAAAAATCATTGTGGATGCAGTTCTGGCTTATTTCTGCTGGTTTCGTGAAAGTGTATTTATAACTTCGGTCCCCATTTTGGAGCATGCAATAGTTTGCAGGGCTTGGAAAATGCCTGATGCTTGTGACCCTGCCTGTGTCCCTTCAGAGCAAGCAAACCAGGAAAGAGTCAGAGCAGCTGAAGTCCCATTGTGGCTTGCCACATTACCGCAGGTTTTCTTATTTTTTTAACCTCTCCTTGGAAACTTTAAGAGTACAAACATCTGCTAAGTGAGCTTAACCTTTGCAAATATAAATGAAGCTTAACTTGGGCTAATTCTGGTAAATGCCTATAACAAAGAAAAAAAATAAATACTAACTAATCAGAAGCCACAAACTAACTTATAGATATCTAACTAAGAAATTTCCAACAGGATAGACCAGGAAAGACAACTGCATAGCTGTAACCAATCAGATATTCTCTTTGCTCTACTTCCATGTTTTTCCCATAATTTTTCCCCTTGTGTTCCCTCCATGGAAGCCCTGAGCTACTTCTATTTGGTAGCTGCCTAATTCATAAATCACTGTTCACTCAAATAAACTCTTTAAAAATTTAATTGTGCCTCAGTTTACCTTTTACCCATGAAAAGAAAAATAATAATTGAAGAGACCACATGCTAAATCAAGTGAGGAGGAAATGTGAGCTATTTATCTCTGCATTGCCACCCACAGTACCTAATTTAATCTAGTAATTTCTCAATAAATGAAGGCAGCAAATAATTGAGAGAAAAGGCAAACCGACTTCAGTTTACACTCTAACTCTGCCACTTCTGCTGAGATGAGAGTAGTAACGTTAGGCTCAAAAAGTTGAAAGAGTTAAATGAGTCTCTCTGCCTCTCTCTTACACACACACACACACACACACACACACACCCCAAGAGGAAGTATTAATATATATAGGTACCTATAAGGTAAGATAAAACACAAAAATTTTTCTTGATTGAGAACTTACAGCTTAGCATGCTTTTCTGTTTTGCAAGAGATGCATCGCTGGATAGTTGACTGATTGACCCCATAGATTCCGAGCCATGTAAAAGTTCCTCCCACTGTGATAGTCCAAAAAGTGTGTCGCCTGAGAGGATCTACATCAAAGCTATGAGACAGAGAGAAATGAGTGAACAAAGGTATTCCCTGATGCCTAGATATTATTTTAGGTGATAAGGTCATGTGGCTAAATCTTTGTAAAGTATGAAAAAATTGCATTGGACATACTCAAACATATGTAGTCGGGATCCATTTGCTGATTGCTCTAATACATTGTGGAATCCCCCAACATGAGTTGATCCTTGAATGAGAACCGTTAAGAAGCCCACAATCATGACAACCATCTGAAATGCATCTGTCCACACCACTGCTTTTAATCCTCCCTGAAATAGAGAGAATGTTTGAGTGCTTGAAAATGAACCCTGCAACTCTTCCGGCTCTGCAAAGCCTCTCTGCTAATGCATGCATGCATTCATTCACCTATTCAGCATCAGTCACTGAGCATCTTTTATGTGCCAAGTACTGTGTTAAACATGGGAATAAAATGGTAAGTGAAAGAGACAGACACCTTCCTTAACTTTATAAAGTTTATAATCTAATGGGAGAAGCAGATGGTAGACAACAAGACAGTGATTTACTTGAAAATGTGGAAAGTGCAATTAAGAAAGACAGGTTACCATGGGAGCATAAAACAACCCTGACCTGGTCTTGAGGAAATTATGTTCAAGCTAATTTCTGAAGAATTAGTAGGAATTTACCTAAGTACAAAGGACAAAGAGAAGAGGGAGCCAGCATGTGTGAGGAAGCACAGCTTCCTGAGGAAACACAAGAAAGCTGGAAGATGTTGGTCAAAGGTGTGAAACACCCAAAGAGGAATTTGCTCTTTGGGTGAATTTGCTAGAGGCCAGACCATACAGATTTTAATGAAGGCACTTCAATGATTTATCAAAAGCAATGAGAAAACATTAACAAGAGTTATATGATGAGAGATTTTGTTTCACAGTAGTTTCATTGGTGATTGTGTGGAGAATCTACTGCAGGAAAAGAAAAGGAGTTGAGAAACCATCTCAGTTTATTTCAGTAGTCCATGCCCAAGAAGACTGGCAGATAGAAGGTAGAGATGAAAATAGATAATGGACTTAAAAGTTATTTTGGAAGTAAAATCCACATAACTTATGATTCATTGAATACAGGTGATGAAGAAGTAAGAGAATGAAGAATAACCAATAGGGTCTGGCTTACACAATGAGAGACACTTTTTGCAAAATTAGTGACAGGGACATATTTTGGGAAACTGAGATGGTAGAGCATCAAGAAACAGAGAACTAGGAGGGAATATTATATTCCAGACATTCATGGGGAAAGGAGTTTTAAGAGCTACAGAATGGTCAAATGATGAGGTAAGCAGAACAGAGTTTCAGGAGGATGAATATAATAGTAGAATTTAGGATACAATAATTAGGCAAAAAGTTAGAACAGTGGTTATCAAACCTGGCTCCCCTTTAGAGTCACCTGAGGAATGTAAAAAGTAAAATGAAGAAATAGATAAATAACATTTGAGCCCCATCCTCAGGGGTTGTGAATTAATTAAGGTCTGAATTGGGGTCCAGTTCTCAGCATCTTTTGAAAGCTCCCTAGGTGACTCTAGTGTAGAATTACAGTTGGGAACATGTGGGCAAGAAGAAGGAAGGAAAGAGAGGCTGCTGCAGTATTCCAGGTACAGAAGCCCTTAGGACCGTGATATATGTGGGATGAGCAAGTAGGAACAGATGAAGTGATTTATCAAAAAAGTGCTTGGGAAGTGAATGAGCCCTATGAAAATGAAATGATGTGGTATTTTTAACATTGAAAAACAGAATTATCATCTCTGGTTACTCCTCCAGAGTGTCAAGTACTTCAGTGAAAAGATGACAGGCTTCATCTTCAGCGTGAGATGAAAGAAGACACTAGGGTTGCCCCATCATTTCTTTTGTAATTAAAATTGAAATTCAATTTAAAAAATAGACATTAAAGTACCTGCCCAAAGCATCATATTTATATATTTCATTCACACCATGAATTGAGGAACAAAAAATTTCTTACCTCCTACCTCCTAGGTAGCACTAGCTTAATTTTCTAAAGTCATTAAGCCTTCCAAACCCAGATCTCAACATGAGATTTTAGTGATATAAAGACAAAATGACAAAGGCCTCTGTTTTCAGAGGATACTTGGCATTGGTTGTGCAGAAATCTGCATAAACTTGGCATAAGGCAAGAGAAAAAAACCACTTTATCAGATATTAATCAAAAGGCAGATTATAGCTACCATGAAGACTTGTCTGACTCCTTCATACAGCAAGATTCCTCACCTTTTTTCTCTGTCACACACACACACACACACACACACACACAGAGATCTTCTATAACACTGATGGTACCTTATGTGTCACCTATATATTTAATCAGACTGTGTTGTTTGGGGTTTAATGTTTGCTCCACTAAACTACAAAACCCTGGATGACAACAATCACTTTGTCTTTCACTGGTTGTTTTAAATATTTTATACATCCACAGGCTTAGCTGAGTAAAGAGACTGCAATATGAGCAAAGGTGAAGCCTGTTATCTGGCTAGAGAGAAGAACAGAGGTGTGGTACAGAGATTATATGGGTAGATTGGATTAACAGAATGAAAGATTTCCAACAGCAGGCTAGGGAGCTTATAATTTATCTTGTGAAAATAGGAAAAAAGAATCAAATTAGGTCAGTAAAGTGGCATGAATAAATGAATACTTTAGGAAAATTAATCAACAAAGGTATATAGGATGTGGGAGCAAGAAGGGACTGAAAGCACAAAACCAGTTAGAAGGTACTACATTTAGTTTATTTTAGTTTATTGTGATTATAAAAATATCTGGATGTGTTTCTGATGTTGTACTTTTTTGGTTTCTATTTGTCCTACTTTTGCTATGCTTGTTTTCCTCTCTTCTTCTCTTGCTTTGATGAATTGAGGGTTGCTTTTTCAAACTCCATTTTTATTAACTTTGACTATTTTATTTAAATGGATCCTCTTGAAATTTTGCCATGCGTTTTAAATGTAGAGTCAATGTTTAAGCAATGCCATAATCCCAAGAAAATCAAGGATTGTAAAACATTTAAGTCTGAGTATGCTCTTCCTGATTTAATGCTATTGTTATGCAATTTGGGGGTAATTCTTTTTCTTAATGTCAAAATGATATATAGTTATAATTATGATATAATTATTGATATACTTTATATTTTAAATTGTATAGTAATATAAAACATTTAATAATATGTAAATTATAAAATAATGATTATCATTTAGTATCAAAAATAGTTTAACTAGACTTGCTAAATGGTTACTCTTTTATTTTCTTATCAATTCTTCTGTTTAAAACTGTCATATTGTAATGTTTTCCCTTTCTCCCACAGTACCACCTCTAGATTTTTCTTTAGGGAAGTTCTGCAAGTGTTAATTCTCTTTGATTCTTGACACTCAACTCTTGAAAGATAGTTTCGTCAAAAACACAACTACGACTAGGTCTGGACTTGTTTTTCCTCAATGCTTTAATATATTATTCCACTCTTTCTGGCTTCCATTGCTGTTGCTAAGTGTCCCTTTTTAAGCATCTCTTTCTCTCCCTTCTGACTCTTTTCCAGGTCCTCCATTTGTATTTGCTGTTCTACAGTTTCACTAATGTATCTACATTTAGACTTATTTTTTTTTTCTTTATGCTTTAAGGTTACACTTTCTAAATCTATATATTGCTATCCTTGATCATATCTGAAAAATTGCAAGCCATAATTTTTTGAAACATGCTTCACCTCTATTCTCTCTGTATGCTCCTCTGAGACTCCAATTGGACATGAATTAGACCTTCTTATTTTGTCCACCATATGTCTCCATTTCTATTTCACTTTTTTCATCTTCTTGTCTCTCTGTTATTCTTTAGGTTGTTTCTTTGAATAGAGTTTCCATCATACTGATTGTCTCTCCAAATATGTTTGCTCTTTATCATAATAATTATATTGTGGGATCAGTCATTCCTGATGCTTACTTATCCTAGAAATTACATTCCTTATTTATTTAAGTTGTTTATGCGTATCTATTCTTTTATTCAGTATCTTTTAATACCAAAATATTCTGTTCTTGTGAGGCTAAATTTTGTTTGTTGTTTTGCTGATCCTTACTCATGGTACATTGCTGTTTTGTATTTTTAGTGATATTTTATTAAAGTTATTGTTAGATCTTTATCTGGGTGTAAATATTTTATATTCTTAGGTTGGATTATTCCTCCATAGAGGATTTGCACCTTTTTCCTTGCAAAAGCTGAAGTGTATCACTGAAGTAAAGCCATGTTAGCTCCCCTCAAGGATTCTAGCTTAATGTTATAGTTCCAAGCTTAGCTTCCCTACATTTTCACTGACCCAAGTTGCAATATCTTAATAGTAGTCCTATTATCAGCACCTGCCTTCAAGTCAGCCCTATCCATCCTGTCTACCCACCACACACCTTCCAAATAGCTCTGATAATTCATATATTTTAAATTGTTTTATATTATTTTTTTAACTTTATTTTAGGGGAGAACACTTACTTATGTAGCTATAGTATCTTTTTCAAGGCAAACAATGCATTAAAAATGGTTATATCCAGCATCTAGTTGCCCTTCTCTGGACAGGCACCTCAGAGCAACTAATCTATTATATGAGGTCAGAGGTAAGAGGAGCAAGATTTTATATTTTTAGAATAGGTGGGAAGAGTTGTATGTCTGGAATAGAAATATGATAATAAGGATGCAATTGTTAAAAATGAAGATAAAACTACGTGCAAAGAAATAATGAGATTTGCAAGTATGAAAAGAGAGATCAGGGTATTTTAAAACTGTATTTAATCAGAATAGATGTTACAAAGAGTAAGTGATAGCACATAACATCAAAATACATGAATCATCTGCTATATGAAAACATATTAATTTTTAAATTTTTATCTGTAGAGTAGGAAAGAGAATTCAACTGTCTGGGAACCACTGCCATATGCTTAACTGGTTAATTATTGCCTGTACATGGTACAATGACTCAGAAGAATAAAGATTACAGTTCAGGGCATGGGCAAACAATAGGTGCTCAATGAATGTTTGTTGAACTAAACTACATATAATTGTATTAATTACATAAACATGCTGCCAATACCACTCAAGTTGCTTAATTAAAAACAGAGCATGTGTAAAGCCAAATGGTAAATGTAATCCAGGCTTATCCAGAAATACAAGACAAAAACAAGCTGTGAAACCCTCAAGTTTATAAAATGCCAGCCATCATTGCTCACTTGTATATACATTTTGTTATTTCTCAACCAATAGACAGTGAAGTATAAAGTATAAGTGCCACCTATGGTTTATGATGGCTATGAATGAAAAACTATTTTTCTCAGAAGTAGCATAGGGCCACCTGTTCTCAAATCAATAAGACTTTTTTTTCATTAGATTTTTTCTTATTAGGTATGATTTTCTGGAATGAGTGCAGAGATGAAATTTTCTTAAAGGTTGGTAATGAAAAGAATGTTAAACAACAGCACCTTCCTTAGGAAACTATGACAGATAAGTTGACATACTTCTGCTTAATTTTGGAATAGCAAAGTCTGCTATAATTAGATGCCTGCTGCTGGAGATTTACCCTTACCCCATATTAGGAGGTAGTGTTAAATACTTCTTCACAGCTAGATACATACCAAGGTACAGTAGAATGTGCAAACAATTCCTGTTGCAAACACAGAGCCCCAGAGATCAAACCCAGTCACTAGGAAAGGAGAAAAACAGTATTAAAAGAAGTGTCCTTGAAAAACTTAAGAAAGCAAGTTTTATGAGGAAAGAAGACAAAATATTTTCATCAGTGTTCTTTGTAGGCAAAAATAAAATCAGAGTTTTCCCTCATTAAATTTTCTCACCTTCAAGAAATATTATTTTTATTATATTTTTATACTTTTAGCTAGTCAATAAATTTCATGTAATGTTCAAATTTTTCCTCCTAAGATTTTGTAGCTTCCAATCTTCGATCCAACTGTTTTCTTTGTTTTTGAGTTTCTGTTTTTCTCAACAGTTAGTCTGAGAACTCTGAAACCACCTAAACATCATCCATGCAGCAGGGATATAAAAGCAAATAGTGGATTTAGAGGGTCCACTATGAAGACTCTTTGGCAGAAAGTCAGTACATTTGAATTTTTATTCAAACAACTCACTTTTCTTCTCTAACCATCATGAGAAATTTGAACAAAAATTGGTTTTTAATAGCTCTTGGACATTTTTTTTCTAGGAAAACAATCCTTTTATTGAATGTACCTAGTATACATAGGTATACATGTGCCATGGTGGTTTGCTGCATCCATCAACCTGTCATCTACATTAGGTATTTCTCCTAATGCTATCCCTCATTTGGTTCCCCAGCCCCGGATAGGCCCCAGTGTATGATGTTCCTCTCCCTGTGTCCATGTGTTCTCATTGTTCAACTCCCACTTATGGGTGAGAACATGTAGTGTTTGGTTTTCTGTTCCTATGTTAGTTTGCTGAGAATGATGGTTTCCAGCTTCATCCATGTCCCTGCAAAGGACATGAACTCATGCTTTTATATGGCTGCATAGTATTCCATGGTGTATATGTGCCACATTTTCTTGATCCAGTCTACCATTGATGGGCATTTGGGATGGTTCCAAGTCTTTGCTACTGTGAACAGTGCTATAATAAACATATGTGTGCATATATCTTTGTAGTAGAATTATTATAACCCTTTTGGCATATACCCAGTAATGGGATGCTGAGTCAAATGGTATTTCTGGTTCTAGATCCTTGAGGAATCACCACACTGTTTTTCACAATGGTCGAACTAATTTACACTCCCACCAACAGTGTAAAAGTGTTCCTATTTCTCCACATCCTCTCCAGTATCTGTTGTTTCCTGGCTTTTTAATGATTGCCATTCTAACTGGCATGAGATGGTATCTCATTGAGGTTTTGATTTGCATTTTTCTAATGACCAGTGATCTTTGAGTTTTAACAATCCATGCCTTTTTATTCCTGTAGCTTGTAAGAATGCATATCATAAAATCAGATTACAAGTCCAAAGCACAAAACTCCGAGGAATATCAAGATAAAAAAAGACTTTCTTAGCAGCTCTTATCTAAACCTCACTGACTCTGAGGTTAATATTTCTCAATATAAGCACATAGCACAATTAAATGGAATACTGAGAACTTTCAATACGATAGGTGCCATTGTGAAGTTTACTTTCACTTTTCTTTCCTTTTTGTTTCTAGCATTCTATTGTTTTGAAAGGATAAATTTTAATGTAACTATTACAAGCAACTTTTACACTGGATTATCTACTTCATGAGATCATTAAAGTCAATGTATTATAGATGAACATACTTAGTGACATATACAATACTGAAACTGCCGTAATTCCAGTGATTGAAAAACAAAAACCAAATCCCAAACAAAAGCAATCAAAATTGGTATCTAGAAGTATGTGAATCAAAACCAACTAATTGTTTGTATTATTTTCAATGTTCAGTCAATGTTTAGAGCTTCATGTAATGACTTCTAATAGTAATTCAGAACTACCAGACGACTATCTCCCTAACAAAGTATTTTATTTATAATTTTCCTAGGTGAGAATTCAGGTATAAAAATGGTAAGATATGCCAAGGGAATGTTGATAACTTACCTTGATTGAGTGCCAGGGCAGGAGCATACACCACCACTCCTGTGTAGAGAATCTGGTAGAGAAACAAGAATCAGGTGGGCAGTGAGAAAGTGACATAGAAAGGAAAACTACCTAGAAAGTTATTTATTGATATTAGAGTTGTATTCTCTTCAACTTGTTCATCAAACATCACATTCCCGTCCACTTTTTATGTTGCTCACCATTGTCAGTAGTTTGTAGAGGGGATGTAATCATTGGGTGGTAGAAGAGAGCTGGATTTTCAAAATTGCTATTAATTTTGAGATATTATGGTTATATTTTGTATATCTCTAAGGTATACAAAAAAAGACTTAAGTTTTCATTCATCTTCCTTCTACCCATTTTCCTCGTACATGCATCAAAATGTAGTCTCTACTGACTTCATGGAACAGAAGCATATTTTAGCAGTTTGATGAAATATGGAATTTAGAGGTGAGATGGTAAGAATCTGTGAGGAGAAAGTACTGTGCTGGGAAGACTAACAACATGGGTGGGTGATCTCCATAATGAATATATCTTCTAATTCCCAGAATTGCAACCACTACCCTGCTGAAAATAGGTCCATTTTCTCCAGTTTCTACTGGGAATTTCACCATGTAGAGATTCATGTTAAGGTTTTAAAAGGCAAATATCTACAGGCAGATCCAGGAGCATTGTTTTCCTTCTATTTTCTTGCCTAAATTCTTCAGTTAGTGAGTAAGAGTTTTTATTAAGAAGAGGGAAGAAGCTTATCTTCTAGCAGAAAGTACTTGGTGAGTAGTAGGAAGTGTACCAAAGCCGTGCCATGGGCAAATTTAGAGCAGCATGAAGACATCTCAAAGCTGGGAGGGTGGGAAAAGAGTTCATAAGAGGGAAGAGAGGGAAGTAGGAGTATTAGCTGGAAATATTGTCTTAAAATGACTTTCATCAAAATAGACATTTCTGCTTCAACTCAGTTAATGGTTAAAAAACAAAACAAACACACAAACAAACAAATCTAGTTACCTGATCATTTCATATCTAATCTACAGCAATGTTTACAGGTTAAACAGCAGTGAAATAAATGTTAAGAAAATGTGGGTGGCTTACACACACACACACACACACACACACACACAAAGCTTTTTTATTTTCCCTTTGTGGCTTACAGTATACATTTGTTTCTTATTTTTAGTACAGATTAAAAGTGATATCTGTGGAAGAAAGTAGTGACTTCTTAGTATTAAATGTCCTTTAGCTGAGTTTACTGCCCCCAAAATAAACCTCACAGTTTCCACACCTGCAGCAGCCATGACCCCTTACCGTCTGTACAATGTAGATGACTGTGGCAGCATAGCGAACTGGTTTGTTGAATCGTAGTTGTAAGTACTAAATGAAACAGAAAGACATGCAGAGTCAGTGAGATTTAGATAAGAGCTGATAATAAAGTCCTTTTTATCTTGGTATATCCTCTGTTGTGCTTTAGATTTGTAATCTGATTTTGTGATATGTACCTTAGAAGCAACAGTAATGAATAAGCGTGGATTGTTAAAAGTCAAAGATCTATTAAAACTTAACTTTTGTTCATGCTTCTCATGATGATCAGAGAAGAGAAGTGAATTGTTTGAATAAAAATTCAACTCTATTGACTTTCTGCCCAAGAGTCTTCCTAGTGGACCCACTGAAGCCATTATTTCCTTTTATATCCCTGCTGCTCCAAATTCAGCTCAATCCTTTATTTTCTCTTTTCTGGATTGCTCCTATAACACTCCAACTGATCTCCCTAATACCAATCTTTGCCCACTCATCCTATCAACCACATATCTGCCATATCGATTCCCTTAAAGCAGAGCTCTGATCACGTTGCTCTTTTTCTCAAATTCTTCAATGATTCTCTGTTGTTGACAAAACAAAGTGCACATCCCAGGCTTGACATTCCAAACCTTCCATTGTCAGACCCCCACCCTCCCTTTCTTAAATCACATTACTAACCTTCACATAATTTATTCTCCACATATTATTATTATTTATCATTCAGCTAACATGTTGCGTGCTTTTTCAGACCTTTCTTTCATTTAGGCAGAATTCTTAATATAAGAGCCACTCTCCCCAAATTTCACAAAGTCTTAGTCATCTGTCAACAGATGAAAGGAAAAGTCAATACATTCTTTCAGATATCAAATTATGCAGTTGAAACAGTCTTTCTTCTTTCACAGATGAGAAACTCAAGGCTTAGATCATGGATGAAAGCATCAGCCCAATTGCTATTCCTAGCCCTGCTCATACTTTCTCCTCTGAGTTCATATGGCACTAATATTAAGACATTTTCATGGTTCTCAGTTGTTATGTTGTATTTTTGTGTTGAATTTGATCATCTCACTGTATTAGTTTGTTGTTAATACTATACAAATTAATTGCCACCAATTTCTTGGCTTAAAACAACAGAAACTTATTACCTCTCCGTTCTGAAAAACAAAAGTTAAAAATCAATTTCACTGGGTCAAAATCAACGTGTGAATAGGAGGCTCCTACAGAAAGCTCTAGGGAAAGTCAGCTTCCTGCCTTCCTGTTGTTAGTGGCTGCTGGCAGTCCTTAGCTTCTGGTTTCATCACTCTAATCTCTGCCTTTATAGTTGCATTGCCTTTCCTTTTGCCAGTCAAATTTCCCACTACCTCCCTCATATAAGGATACATGTGGATTGTATTTATATAGGGCCCCTCTGGATAATCCAAGACAATTTTCTCACCTCAAAATCCTTTAATCACATTTGCAATAATCCTTTTTTTAAAAAACCATGTTAAGTAATATTCACAGCTTTCAGGGATTACGCCTGGATATATATCAAGGAAGGTATGTTGCTTTCAGCCTGCCACATTTACTATCCCTGATACATACAAATACCATTCTATTTTATTCATTTTTATCTTTGTCATTTACGTATGCATTCATTCAACAAATATTTGTTACCTGCTTTACATATTGCATTCTGACACAAAATGATAAGCAAATATAAGAGTCCGTACCATAGAGGATCTTACAGATTAGATGAAGACACCGTTAACAAATATTTGTACTGATAAAAGTAAAGTTGCAATTGTGATGTGTACTATAAGAGCTACAAGTAGCTGTGAACTTGCTAAATAGTAGGATCTGATTTACTGTTTTAGAGGTAAGGAAAGGTTTTTCTCAGTAAATATTCTAGAAGAAATTAGTATGTGTCTTTCAGTGCCTAATAAACATGTATTAAATAAACAAAATTAATTTTTAAAGCATCAAATGGTTTGAGGATTAAATTTCTTGCTAGTAGTTTCTACTTCATAGTAGTTCTCTCTTTTCCAAATTAAAAAAAATCATTTTGATTAAATCAAGGATTGATAACCAATTTATCCTTTCCCTAGAAACACTAGATAAATGTTTCATGGCTTACAATGGGCCCTTCTTTGAAACAGAGGGCATCTCTTCGCAGAACTGTGACTCCATTTTACACTAACTCACATTTTCAACTTATCCTGCCAGATTCTCCCAAACCTGAGGTAAAACAAAAAACAAAACAAAAAAACCTTATTTTTATGCCCTCTCTTCAGGTGATATATTCTGTGAGCCAGAATGTATAGTCCAATGAATATGTGAATGAGGGTACCAGATATAAGGAAAATATTACTACAGAGGAAGGGAAGTCAGTGAGGAGTCAGCAGTCTCAAATATCATTAGATAGAAAACATTGCAAAATGTTTATGGTAAAGACAACTTGGGTTCACATCTTATGCCCTTGGGAAGAGTAGTTTCTGTCACTAAGCCATGGTTTTCTCTTCTGAAAGTGAATGCTTGTATGGATCAAATGGTGGGAGGTATGCCAGTGCCAAGTACAGAGCTGGGGATTAATGACTGCAGTGGTCACTGAGGGTGCAACACCCATAGTTTATTGGCACTCACTGTTCCAGTACATGTTGATGGCATCTAAACATGCCTGAGGTATCTGCTTGAGACTGTTCTGAGCCTTTGCATTGGGTCACAGGGCAGATCAGAAAGGCTTGGGGGTGTTATCATTGGCACTCAGCCAATGACTAAATGGAGTTGGAAACAAAATATCCTGGCTTTTTGCCTTTCAGTGAGGACAACCCTAAGACACACTTTATATTGTCTCTTAGAGACTCCCAGCTGGATTGAACCCCCGTTGCTCACAGTACTACCTGCTCAAAATTACATTTTTTATTGGCATCTTTTCCTTCTATGTCTCTTGTTGCCACTTGTCTATCAGTGCTTACTGGAATCACATCCCCCAAATCAACTTGCATTCAAATCCTTATTTCAGAATCTGCTTCTAGCAGAATGCAACTTAAGACAGAGAAATTTCTAGTAAAGATTTTGAAAACGCTTCTGTAATGAGGTTATGTTCTCTTTCTGATAGGAACTCTTTTCTATCATGTAAAGAACTCAGGATAGCCTACTGGAGTATGAGACCAAATGTAACAAGGACAAGCTGTCTCATTTGCATTCCCCTAGGCCAGCAAGATGGTAGCCAACTTACTACCTTATGGAAGTCACATACATGGCCCCAAATGAGACCAGCACAATTTTATGGGGCCCATCTGAGCCAGGCAAAATAGCTAATCTACAGAATTGTGATAAAATAGTTATTTTGAGACATTTATCTTGTGGTAGTATGCTACATAGCAATAGATAATAATGAATACAAGGATTGGTACTAGAAGTGGCGAGATGTAACAAAAATCAAAAATGTATAGCATTAGATTTGGTACTGGTGGCACAAGGAAGCCTGGAAAACCTAAGGGGCAATGAATCCTGAAAAATGGTAAAGTCACGAGGATGCTGCTATAGAGATCTTGAAAAAAAATCAATGATTTTCACATCTCAGTTAAATGCCACTCAATTCAGTCAACCTAGTAAAATTACAAAGACAGTACTGGGGAAAATCTATATGAACAAAGGCCTATTTAGAAAGCAGTCTCCTTGAATTCCAGTTTGAGATCTGCTAGTATCTTACTCTGTGATCTATGCCTCAGGATTCTCATATGTGAAAGAAGAAAGACTATTACAACTGCATAATTCTATATCTGAAAGAATGTATCCACTTTTCCTTCCAATGTATTTACTCATTCAGTGGTCACTTTTGGTATATATATAAGCTATTCCTATTGTCAAAAGTAAAAATGCAACAGAGAAGTTGCATGCTTCATGACTGCTTGTAAAAATATCTGATGTGACATTTACCAACATTATGATGGATTATTTTCAGAACCCCATACTCGATCCAGCCATGCTGTTTTCCATCTCAGGAAATACCAACTCTACTTTTCAGGTTGGTTCGAGCCCAGGTGACATAGAACCAGCCTTTACTCCTCTTTCCCACCTTCCCCACAGCTAATTCATAAAAGAAATCTGGGTGCTTGCCCCCTACTTTCAAAATATATTTACCTGCATACATCCTCTCTTACCACCCTGTTACTATCATCTCTTACCCAAATTATGTAAGAACACTCCCAGTTATCTCCCTGCTTCAGCAGTAAAAGTCCTATAATTATTCTTACTATATAGCTAGAGTAATCTACTCTTAACATACAAATCCCATCATGTCACTTCTCTTCCCAAACACTGTAATGACTCATCATTTCTGGAGTAAAAGATAATCCCTATGATGACCTAAAAGGCCTCATAATTTTGGTTCAGACCCTAAATACCTCTTTTACAACAAATCTTTTATAGCACCATTTACTCTGCTGAAATAATATTCAATAATATCTTATAGATAAATACTGAATTTCTCAAAATATAAATATAATTAGTAAGTATACCACCACTGTCATTTAAAGGAGAACTAAAAGGAAAGCATTTATTAAACAAAAAAGTATGTAAGGTATAAATGCCCAGAAACCAATGTGCAAGAAGACATAGTGAAGTAGTAGCCTGGGCATTATCATAATGAAAATTTGAAATTGAAGAGAAGTAATTGAGATGCCATGAAGTCCAAGAAAAATGAGAAAACAGGTAGGCATTGGCCATAAGCCAATATTAAGTTAGGTAAATAATAAACTGGATTTATTGGTGTATGATAAGAGAAGGAAGGAAATAGCTTTAATTAAAGTGAGGATAACATTATGAAACAAATAATCTGTGCAATTGAGATAATGAAAATATACGATATTGCAAATGAGCTAAGCCTAATTTATCACTTGAGGGTTAGAAGAATTCCTTATGCTTAGACTTGCGACAGGGTAGTGATAAAGTAGCACAGATGGCATATCTTAGTGTTGAAATCCCACCACATATCAAGGCATTTAAATCAGCAGGCTACTGCTATGTGACATCCACCCCCAAACTCATTGGCTCAAAAACCAAAAATTTATTATTTCTCATAACTCTGGGGACAGGCTGGGTGATCTCTCTGGTTTCATCAGGACTCTCATGTAGCTTTAGTAACCTGAAAGATCAATGGAGAAAGGTCTGAGATGGTCTTACTCACAGGTCTGGTAACTGGTGTTGGCTGTTGGCTGGGTGTCTCTGTTCTCTATGTGTCCACTGATGCTCCTGAAGCTATGCCAGCTTCCTTACATAGCAGTATCAGGGCAGGACAAAGGAGGACAAAGGCAGTACCAGGAGGACAAAGGCAGAAGCTGCAAGGCTCATGAGGACTAGGCTCCAAGCTCACAGAACATCACCTTGGCTACATTCTAATGGTCAAAGCAAGTCACAAAACTAGCCAAGGTTCACAAGGTGGATAAAGAGACTCTACCTCTTTAAGTCTTTAGTATTTAAAAAGACCCTGGAAAGGATATCTTTCAATAAGTAATGGAGAATGGAGGCTGAAGAAAGAACGTCAAGATACTATAGACAAACTAAGTGGTATAAATTTGGAGATAGCAACAACAGTAATCATAATAATACAACACTCTTACATAGTATTTACCATTTGCAGGCTCTGTTAAACATATTTGTATACAATACATCATTTATGTCTCACAGACATCCTTTGAGATAGATTTTTGTATTACCACTATTTTACACATGTGAAAACCAGTTATAGAAAAGTTAAGTAGTTTCTGCCAAAGTCATGCAACTAGCAAGTAGCAGAGCTGACACTGAAAGCCAAGTCAACAGAGTTTAGAGTCCATACATATTTTTTTAAGACAGAGTCTCACTCTGTTGCCCAAATTGGGGTGCAGTGGATCTCGGAGGCTCACTGCAACCTCCTGGGTTCAAGTGATTCTCGTGCCTCAGCCTCCCGAGTAGCTGGGATTACAAGTGCGTGCCACCATGCCTGGCTAATTTTTTTGTATTTTTTTTTAGTAGAGATGGGTTTTGCCATGTTGGCCAGGCTGGTTTGGAACTCCTGATCTCAGGTGATCTGTCCAACTAAGCCTCCCAAAGTGCTGAGATTATAGGTGTGAGCCAGCATGCCCAGCCTAGAGTCCGTACTTTTAACCTGCATGCCATAATGCCAATTTTTATAAAGCAAGAGGTAATCCCAAAATAACCTTATGCATACTTTACATACTTGGATGACTTACTATTTTAGGTCACTACAAATTTAAAAATATGTAGGAGCAAAAATAGTAAATATTTTAAAAAACAACGTTGTAAATTAAATTCTATGAAGTCCTTATATCTTCAATATTTGTACTAATTTATTAATTTAAAAAGAGAATCAAATCCCCTCAGTTATATAATTGCAATTGGTTTAGTTGTTTTTGCAGTAACTGGGCCATTTTACTAAAACCAGTTATGGCTAAGCATGTATTGAGCAGCCTATATGGAACAGACAGATTGCTCAAACTAAGTAAATTGTTCAATAATTTTAAGACACTGTTTTTATTTCATTTAATTTCTGGAAAATGTACTAATTTATAGTGTGTGTATAACTTTTTATTGTAAAGGTACTATGCACTAAAGTAATACTAACATTTGCAGTAGTTTTTGAGCATAACAGCATTCAACATCATGCAGTGCAGAGTGAAATTATTCATTGTATATGTGCCTTTACACACTGTGAGACATCTGGTGTCTCTGCCCTCAACTCCCTAAATGTTGGTAGTGGCCCCTAATCATTTTGAAAAACAAATATTCCACAAATATCCCAAGTGCTCCCTCTGTGTGGCACTAGCCCTACTGAGACCCCTGGTGTATGTAACTGGGCACACCCATCTCTTTGATCTCATCTTTTACCATTATCCCCTTTGGTCTCTCTCCTCCAAGCACACTGATTTCTTTGCTGTCCTTCAACTTGCCAGTCACACTCCTTTTCTAGGGCCTTTGCATCTGTGACTCCTTCAGCCTGAGATGTACTTCCCTTATCTGGTGCAATTATTCGCTTGCTTCCAGTCTCCATTTAGATGTCCTATTATATTTGAAGTTTCATATGATCACTCTCTATGAATATGGACATTCCCCACTCATACATTCCTTCTCTCTATCTTATCCTATTTACTTTACTTTTTCTCCGTTTTTTTTTTTTTTTTTTTTTTGTAGGATGGGACAGCATAGTTATTTAGCATATGATGTCTAAAGTTAGACCACGTGGTTTGACAAACTTTTACTTGCTAGCTGTATGTCATTTAGCAAGTTACTTAATGCTATATGCCTCAGTTTTCTAGTCTGTTAAAATGAGATGATAGTATCTATCTAAAAAAGATTGTTTTAAGGCCAAATGACTAACACACATAAGGAACTTAGAGAAGTGTTTAGCACATAGTTAAATACCATATACATTTGTATTATGATTTTTCTTACACTGTGTATATGTATTGACTGCCCTTCTCTGCTATGAAGCAAGCTCCGTGACAGCAGGAACTTAGTGCTATGCTTTATGCCTAGGGCTACGAGAATGCCTAAACAAGCTGGGTATCATGGCACGCTCCTAGAGTCCCAGCTACTTGGGAGGCTAATTTAAAAGAATCATTTGAGCCCAGGAGTTTGAGAAAAGCCTGGGCAACATAGCAAAACCTCCATCTTGTAAATAAATAAATAATGAAAAAAAAACAGTGCCTTTTTAAGTATCTTAAGAGTAGATGTGTAATGAATATTTACTGAGTAAATAGTCATAAAAATTACATTCCATAAAACTATGGAATCATAACACTTTTCAAGACTTCCTAAAAAGTGTTCATTTCCATGAGTGGCTTTTGAAGGGTAGAATAATGTTTTATACTCATTTAGCTTACAGATTTTTTTTAAAAATTGGATCTCTTATGAGTCTTCTGCAGTGACTTAGTAGGAATGATATTGGATAATGAAAATAAACACCTTATTAGTAGAAACTTATTTTTGATTACACTTCTATATTGAGTATGCAAATTCAATTTTGAACATGGTGTCTTCGCTGAGAATCATCGTAATGTCAAAACAACACTGCCTCATTTCCCTCTTATTAAATAATTCCCATATTTGTATTATTTGTCAGTTCCTTCCTGTTAAAATACTTTTTGTATTTTTCAAAAATATTACCATTTTCTCATTAAAAATTAGAGTCTCATTATAATTTGTATTAAAATGCCCTCTACTCTCTGAGGGAAAGGCCACTAAGTAGAGATAGAGAAAAAATTAGTTTCTCAGATCTGTCTGCTATTCAAAAATCTTAACTAAGTCATTTATCTGTATCTCAGTTTTCTTAGCTGGAAAATTGCCATACTCATGAAGATATTCTGTTTGCTTTTCAGAATGATGATGCTCATAATAATAATAAATAACATCAGTCCTCTGTTACAAACCTACAAATGAGGCCATATATTAAGTGCTGACATAGAAGTTCTCATTTAATCATTAAAATAGCCCTGTGGAATTATCATCATTATTTTCCTTTTACAGATGGGAAAATAGATATGTCTGTCTCCAAAGCTTAGGCTTTTTTACAATAACATTGTAATGTCTTTCTCATAATGTATAATTGTCCTGCAAATCAGAGAGTGCTCTTCAATTACCAGGTGTTACCATCAAGAGAATGAGAAGAAAAAAAAAAAAAAGAACAACAAAAATAGTTCAAGTCAAGAAAAACATAGCAACTCTGCTGAAATAGAGAAGAATGGAGAAATTATCTTACCTCATAAGTGCTGGTGATACCAGATCTGTAGAACACAGGGAGAAAGAGCTCTGATGTTAAGACGATGACAAATAGGTAACTAATGAAGAAGACTATGAAGGATGCCCCAAAGCGGTAGACTTCAGAAGGGGTTCCCAGGACGGTGACAGCTGACATGAAGCTGGCTGTCAGAGACAAGGCGACAGGGCCAAACTTCATTTGCCTTCCACCAACCAGGAACTCCCGGGAAGTTGCCTTTTTTCTCTCCTTGATGGCAAAGAACACCCCAATTCCAGAGGAAATGAAAAAGAGGGCTGCAAATACTACATAATCCCAAATTGCAAAGTTCTTCACCTCCATACTGGAAAGTATGGCACCAGAGAGTTTCTTTCAACCAGGTCTCAGGAAGATGTTTCCAAAAGCAAAGTTCCGTATAGTGGATGCTTTGCCGAGAGGAGAGACGGTGATTCCCTGAAGAAAATGATAACCAGAGGCACTTGTGTGAATCTTCAGACACCAAGGTGTACTTAGCGAAGATCTCAAAAGTTGACTTCAAAGAAGAATCTGGTGGTGGTATTAGCACCAAGAGATGAGAATTTGAAATCTGACCCTGGCTAAGAGCTGTCTGTTCTTCTCCTAAAGCATATGCCACGGAGAAGGAACTCAGATGTGTTCTGAAATTAATAATCACTGGGGGTGGAATGGACTGGCCAGATAACATGGTGTTTTATCTCCTAGGTTTTTTTAACTTAAGGTTAAACATTACTGGGAAACACAGAATTGATAAAAGTTGACCACCTCAGCATTTTTAATTAGTGAGATGGAATCTGTAAAATGCAAACACAGCCCTCAGCAGTGTCTTCCTCATGAGAAAGGGAGAGTGGAGGCTGTGTGCCTGCAATTGTCTGAGGCAGTGGATGTGAAAGGAAAGGAGCAAAGGACTAGGAATTCAGAGACCTTTGCTCAAGTCCTGTCTCAACCACGAGAAAGCTGTGGTACTTTTCATAAATCATTTAACATTTCTGAACTTCACCTAAAACACAGGGATAATAAGACCTTACCAGGTCTTTGAGTCTCAAACTTCCCGACCCTCTTTGTCCTGATCTGTAAAATGAAAGGTAATAATATCTATCTCATTGGCTGTTATCTGTACTTACAGCAGAGCACTCCTGAACATCACAGCTTTTCTTTCTTCTAGGATGCAGAAAAATTGATTTGCCATTTATTAATAAATTATTTATAGCCCTCAACTTTATCTTGTCTTTGTCTTATTTTCACCAGGTTACTATAACTGTATTCACTGGCTAAGTTAAAAGTAGGACCAGCACAAATGAGAGAAGGAAGGTAACAATCCAGTTACAAATCCCTGTTTCTGCTCTCGTTAGATTCTGTCAATTGTTCCAAAGTACCAGCACAATTTCTAACTTTCTTCATGCTTCTCCTCCTTCTTCAGTGGCCTTCTCCGTCATACCTCTATAAAACCTGTCTATTCTATAAGATCTAGTTTGAGTTTTCTCTACTCTGTGAAGCTTTTGCTGCTTCTCCACCCCAACTCCTGTAGAACATAGGCTCCCTTAATACTCACTTCGTACTCTGCCATCATCTTGCCTATTTTAGGGAATCTCTGTTTAACTGGCTATAGGAGTCTGTCAGCTGTTGCAAATGACCATTTCCTTGAAGAGGGAAGCAAAGATCCACTCCATAGAGCTAATAAATTATAGTCATTGTAGAAAATAAAAAAATAATTTTTAAAAAGAAGAAAACTAAAATTATCCTTAATGCCCAAAGACAGAAATATTTCCAGCTAAACAATCAAACAAAAAAATGCTCTAATTTTGTTTTTTACATCTGGATAACTGAATAAATCTTTGCTTCATGAATTTGAATTAGACCCCAGAAAGGTCTAATTAGATAGCTAAAATATGCTTTTAGTTACCATTAAAAATATGAAGACTCTCCCAAGAGCTGTCTGTGTCCTGTGTTTCAATTTCTCTGCTAGATTTGGAGAGCTGATATGATAAATGTTAATGAGAAGCTTGGTCTTTAATATATTTACCTCAGTCTGGGCTTTTAATTATTTATATCATGAGGTTTTCCAATGATATATGAGGTTTTTGTTGTAGTGATCTCAGCAGAAAATCAGAACTTTATTTGGCTTTCAGAGACTTGACTACTTTATAGTTTAATGTTTACACTACCTAATTGCTAATATTCGATCTACAAGACATGTAACCCCCTTGTAAAAGTCAGGTTAATAATGGTTCCAAACATTATCATCAATGAGGTTCTTAGGTTATATACCAGAAGCATATAACTGAAGAGTCAATGAGTACTGCTGGTTTTAATTAAACTTTGTGTAGAAACAATATTACCTGCATGACTCCAATTAGTCTTGAATTTTGAAGCAGTAGGAAGCAGAGTGGTTAATACCTGGGATGTGAAGGAATTTTTATGTCTCTTAGGAAAGTATTCCTTACTTTCAACATTTTGTTGATTATAAGGCACAGCATCAATTCAGTAATTTAATTTTCAGATATTTTCTACATATTTGCCCCTTTCTCTCTTTGGTAGCATTCATTGTCCTCAAATTCTCTTCTTAATTCCATAAAGACTCACTCCATGCAAAGTTCATACTGATTGTAAAGCAGAGCAGCAAGTATTTATAACTTTTCAGGTATAAAATAAACCCAGTACATTCAATGACCTCATCAATTAGAAGGCACATTTCTAAATCATAAATGCTAGTATGAGAAGAAGAAGGAGGGAAAATGTATTTTTTTACCTGAATAAATCCCTGTATCATTGACTGGACATGGTGGCTTATTCCTGTAATCCCAGCACTTTGGGAGGCCAAGGCGGGCAGATCACAAAGTCAAAAGATAGAGACCATCCTAGCCAAGATGATGAAACCCCATCTCTACTGAAAAATACAAAAATTAGCTGGGCATAGTGGCACATGCCTGCAGTCCCAGCTACTCAAGAGGCTGAAGCAGGAAAATCACTTGAACCCGGGAGGTGAAGGTTGCAGTGAGCCAAGATTGTGCCACTGTACTCCAGCCTGGCAACAGAACGAGACTCTGCCTTAAAAAAAAAAAAAGAAAAAGAAATCCCTGTATCGCCTCTACCCTCTCTCAGGTGCATCAAATACCACCATTTGTATTTGACTCATTTAGTGTAAGGTTTGAGCCCCTATTAGAATATAAGTACCATCATCTGTTACATACACATGGTCTTAACAAGGTCCTACTATTCAATTACCCACATGCTTAATAAGTTAAATTTGTAATTGTTAACATTAGTAATCTCTGGAATGTAACATAGTTCAGCAATTTGCATGGAGTAAGTTGTAATGGGAAAGAAAGAGTTTGATGATATTAAATGCTACCAAAGAGAGAAAAAGGTAAAGAACTGGAAAAATGGGGCATCAAAACAAAATGAAACAAAAAACACCATTGCTGCAATGTTGCTAAGAGTGAACTCTGCACGCTGGGGTTACTTTGGCCTGGGATGAAAAAGAAAACGCACATGAACAAGCCTTGGCCATTTGAGACTAGACTTTCACTAAACTGCTACCTTCCTCCATCTGTTCTCTAAGCCAATGGGAGCAGGAGTGGTGTAAAAGAATAAAATGGCTATTATTTTGTTTTGTTTTTATTTTAAACTAGGAAGTAGCAAGATTAAAGCTATGTCTCAGAAAAATTAATCTACTCTAATAATTTTTACATATTTCAGTCCAATGAATATCATCAAGAATGGCTCAAAGAATTCCTCACAATGTGAATAAGCTGCTTAATTGAGATAGTGAAAGCAGTCCTCTCCACAGAGCTTTCTCTCAATGAGCATGCCTCTCAAACAAATTCCTAGGAGGCAAATTGGTGATGCCAAACCATACTTTAACAGAAATTATGGCTTAAAAAAACTAACTGTAAAGAAACTGTAGCCATTACTGTCTTCCAAGAGGAATTGAGTAATTCCTATCCTGAAGAAGATAATTCTATCTAATGCTTACTTCTGCTTACAGAGATTGATAGGGGAAAAAACATGGCCAAGAATTTTAACATAAAAGAGAAAAGACTGCAAATCCAGAACTTCTGCTCTTCCTGTAACCTATAAAAGCTATGGCCCACAGCAGAGCCTTCTTGATTGGCTACTATCTTTATGAATATAGAAAGAGTCAATCTGATGAGAAGGTGGGGAAGATAGAAGAACTCTGCTTGCAAATAAACAGACCTTTAATTTTTTTTTTCTTTTTAGTCCATTGAAACGATATTGGAGACTCGTTGTAGGAGTGAAGACAAAGAAGTGGCACAAAAATCTGGTTGGTGGCATGAACATTTCTCAAAAAATGTCCCAGCGTAAGGAAGAGCTGATGAGATTTTAATAATGGGAATAATTAATTTTAAATGTTTTTTGTTGTTGTGCTGTGCTGGGAGATAAATTCCTTCTTTACTCCCAAACTTTAGGGAAAACTTGCTACATCACTGACATTGTATTTTTTTTTATTGTTAAACTAAAGGGAAAGAAGTTTGTATTCTGCTTTGGGCTCAAAATGATGGTATATATGGAAAACTGTTGGAGGAGGTAAAACCCACAGAGGAGATAGAGAATATGGCAGAAATAGAAATTGGAGAAAGACCTCCTGAGATCTTTGTGGTCTTTGAGGTTGAAGAGAAAAAGACCACTTGGTATTCGATTCTATCAGAAGGTTGAGCTTTCTTTATTTTTCTTTTTTATCTTCTTCTTTCCTCCCTCTCTCTTTCTTTATTTCTCTCTCTCTCTCTCTCTCTCTCTCGTCTCTCTGAAAGGAAAGGGTAATCTGAGAATGCTGGAAGGTTGAAGAATTTGAGTTGAAGATTTGACACTCCAGTTCCACTTAAATGCCCTTATTAGAAAAGTGTTTGCCCTCCAAGCCTATTTGTGTTAAGTGGAAAACATTCTTTAGACACAACAAAAGACCAAATTTCTTTTTACAGTCCCTTACTAAGGTATCTTGTGATTTTGGACATATCACTTAATTTCTCTGGTTCTTAGTGGTCATATTTGTAAAAATGAGAGTATAAGAGATTAATAGCAAGATAATTAAATCAATGTAAGTAACTAAATCACCTTTTTAAATCTTTACTCAAATGTCACCCTCCTTGACCTACCTATTTAAATTACAAACCCTCACATTCAAAATCTCCCTTCACAGCTGTAAATTTTCCTCCTTGAAATGTATCCTCTACTAATATACTATATATTTTAAATGTTAGCATCCCTCCACTAGAATGTAAGCCTCTAAAGGACTTTGTCTTTTTCACTCTTTGAGGTACCCTCAGTATCCAGAAGTTCCTATCCCATAGCAGACACTCAATAAATTAAACTAAATTACATGAATTCTAGAAGTCTCTTCCATGTTTACAATTTATGTTTAATTCCTGTTTTGCTGGGAAAAAAAAAAACTAAGACTTTTTTTCAAGCTTTTCTTAAAGGCTGAAATATTTATCTGTTTACAAATGTTTCCATGCAAATAAAAACTGAATTAATATTCCATCCTATCAGATTCCTAGAATTCATTGCAACTAAATGTGACTGTGGCTAAACATTTATTCACACATTCTACAGACACTTAAATGTGAAAAGAGATGTTGACTCAAACTTTTAGGAGGCAAATTTCAGAGTCCACTTATAAAGGTCAGCAGAGAACATTATTTAATATTTAAACAATCTAATGCAAGCACAATTCCACAGTAAACAAGTAGAACATTCAAGCAGAATATTCAGTTGGGAGGGCAACTGAGCATGAGGTTCAAGGTCCTTGGCTAATTGTCTCATGGATCCCAAGCAACCTCTCCATTGTAGAATGGCAAGGGGAGAACCACTGTGATCTACTATGGGCTCAATTTTGCTAAATCAGCAGGAAGGGAAAGATGTTTTATTTGGTACAGGCTTGTAGGCACTTAAACAGGACATTTGAATAGGCCTCAAAAAAGGAAGAAATTCTCAAGTACCTTATACACAAATAGAACTTCAATTAAATTCAAACAACATTTAATATTGAGTGATTTTTATTACTCAAATTCTTTGGAAATAACCTTCACACAAGCTCAGAGGCAGTTCTATCAATTACCAATGGAACTCTTCAGTCCCATTTCTTAGCAAGTCCAACATTCTTTATGCCACCTTGGCCCATCACTAGGCACTCTGAATAAATGACTTTTGCATATTTTCTGCATTGAAAACCAGTGAATATTTGTTGTCTTTTGGAATACACAAATAAATGCTTCCTATTTATATGATGCACCCTTTATATGATCACCCGATTGAGTCACTGCTAAAAAACTATATGCTATAGTTGCTATTATTCAACACATTTTTCCAAGACTTTCTTTTGATACATGATACGAGTAATTATGTTCTCAAGTGTTTAGTGGCAAATCAAAGACATTGCTATCCTCCTTCACAAGTGACCAAGGTGATAAAAATGAAGGTCCATCCTCAGGTCACTCATCTTCTTCAGGTGCTGAATGTCTTAGTAATGTTTGTGTGTGTTCACATATCTGAAAATTCTGAAAAGGCTTGATTTCTTCACTAAGTTGGCAGACCCTGGAGGATTTTCATTTGAGGTCAGATGTATGGAAAATTACTCATAAATAGAATTCCCATTAGAATTTAGCTTTTCAGGTGCCTATTTAGAAATTACTTCAATTAACAATAAATGCTTTTTCTCACATTAAAATCAGACAAGTCTGAATTCAAGTTTCATCTCAGCTATTTACCAACTTTGGGGAAAGTTGCTTTAACTCTTTCAGTTGAAGTTTCTTCCTCATGGGACTCAGGATTATACCTAATCCATAGACAAGGCATCGTAGGGGAGTGGTGCCAGAATAAGTTAGCACAAATTTCCAGTCTACCTTTCGGGATATAAACATACTTATACAAATCCTATGTAAAGTTTTTAGCTCCCTTTCTGGGTGGCTTGGATTTATTTTATTTTAGGTATAGCTCTATATTTAAGTGAAGCTTGCTATTGGTGGCCCTGCTTATGGTTTTGGGATACGTTTTACGAACTTAAATGAAATAATACATGTCACGGACTGATATGGACTTAGGTGCTCATTAAGTGGAAGCTCTTATTAAGAATAAAGACTGGAGGCATATGAATAAGATAAAGCCAGGCTCAAAGTTTTGCTCAGCTATTTGCCAACTTTATCACCTTGAACAAGTTACATTGTTTCTTGGGTACTTAGCATCTTTAAAATGGAAATGAGACCCTTTTAACTGGTTTGTTGTGAGAATTAAAGATCTGTGTCAAGCACATCACACAAGCAAGCACATCATAGGAATTTCAAAAATGCTATTGTTATTACATCTATCACATTTCAACATTTGCCCCAATAACTTCCACTACTATTCTGGGAAGAACAGAGTCTAGGAAAGTAAAGCAGAAGCTACCATGTTATCACCTATAATACTTCCTGACCCGGGAGGACAGAAGTCAAATTTCTGATTTGGAGTTCCCTTGATATTTGCTCTGTCCTATATTCAGAAATTCTATATAATATCTAGATGATGGAGATCCTCTCTATTTTATTGCACTGATGGAGTCCCTTGTTTTATGAATTGTTTTATCATTTCTTTCTATCTTTTTAGATGAGCTCCTTGCACCTTAGAGTGGAAATATTCTTATACATGCTTTTATAAAAGTGTGAAAAAAATCTTTTTTCTTCTTTGTTTTGTGATGCAGCGGTGTCCAAGGGAGAGAATACAGTCATGGGTTCTTAGCTTCTGTTTCTGGTTGGGCCAGTAAAGCCCCTTCCTCATCCCTCTTTTCCACTTATCATTAGAGACAGAAACTAAAAACCATGGCTTCAGTGTGCTAAATGCCTAAAACAAAACAAAACAGAACAGAACAACAACAACAAAATAAGGCGAGTTGGACAAGGTTGGTAGGTATTTGCAGCCATCGTATGTTCTAAGTTTAACTTCAAGTTATTTTTACATGGTAGAAACAAAAGTATGGCCCACTTTGCAAATATTTTAAGCTTTCCCAAGTCAGCATTATTGCAGTCCATCTATGGAGCAACAGTGTTATGGAAAATCACAAACTAGCACGTGGAGAATCTGTAAAGAAAGCACATTTGCAAATGTTCTCGTTGTGTATATTTTAAAATTCTACAGGATTAGAAAGAAAGATTAATGGGAAAAGTGTACAATACCAATACCTCTATGAGACAAACAGAGGTTGGAGAAGCTATTTTCTACTTGTTTTTAAACACAACTGTTTGTAGAAATGCCTACATGGGTGAGATTAAGTTTATCTACTACATTCCAAGTTCAGAATCCCACTTCTTACCTCTGCTAAGTATCTTTTCAAATTATTAGACTTTGCTTGAGGTCTGTGAGATGTTTAGGATAGCTGGGGTTTTTTCTAATGGGAAAAACATGGTTTAGTAGCAAAAATTATTTATTAGGAGAGATAGACTGTAAGATTTTTAATCATAATTACTTTTGATAACAATCTGAAGAAAATATATATAAAATATATATATATATATAAAGAGTTCATCTTCAATATAAATTAAAAAGCTGTGTATTCTGAGCTTTCCTTTCCTGAGAAAGGAGGATTGAGATAGGGTGAGGAGGGCCAAGGATATCATTGGGTGATATCCAATCTTAGGAGGCCAAGGATATCACTGGGTGAGGTCTTTCTCCACTTTCAGTGTTTTTTTAAAATATCAGATCAAAAGAATGTGGAATTTGAAGAGAAAGAAACTGACTTTAAGCCCAGTTCTACTATTAGTCTGTAAACTTGAGCAAAAGTATCCTTTGACCTTGAGCAGAACAAACAAACAAATAAACCCCTTGAGCATCATAATCCTTAAGTTAAAATAAAAATGATACAATTTACCTTAAGGGGCTGTTTTGAGGCTTCCATACTATGATGGATTATAAACTGTAAATGCATTCTATAAGGATACTTGGCATAGGTAGTCAGGGCAAGTCAGGAAGAATAACAGAATTTTGGGCTTAAACATCAAATGCAAGTAAATTTCATTTCTGCTCTATTATTTACTAACTGTAAATTTTAGGCTGATTACTTAATTTTTCTGAGCTTTATCTTTCATAAAATAGAATTACCTTACACAGTAGTTATGAGTACCAACAAAGATAATAAAAATCAGTGCTCAATATAGTGTCTACCACACAATAATTTCTCCATACATGCTACTATTAATAGTTGATTTCTTTTATTTCTTTTTTTTTACTATGGACATATTAATATTGATGCTGATTTACCAGAACAAGCATTTGTTGAATGCAAGCTATGTAAAAGATTAAAAGCTATGCTGAGGAAATGTGCAAAGGTAAATGAAAAGTAGTGTATATGCCCAAGATACCTACAATCTAGTAGGAGTATGGAGCTGCAATGATAGGAGGGTCATCTATAAATGGTGGTATGATGTAATTTTTATGATTCATCATCCTAACTGGGGACACTCTGACAGTGAAAAAAGATTGTGCTATAATACTGAGCAGAGACATAAACTGAGACTGTCCTAAGCAAAAACCAAGACATATGGTCACTCTCTCTTGAAGGGAGATGTATCAGACACTGGAATAAATTCAGAGAATAAATTTGGCTGACATCCTGCAATTGCCTCAGGCTAACTTTAAGGCCAGTGATTGGTACTTTGTCTCTTATCATAGAAGTTTCCAGAATGTTCTGATACTCCAGCACCCACTCTCTGGCAAAGTTTCCATTGGAGAAATGCTTGAGATCAAGAACGGACCCATCCTATGACATCCTGTGGAAAAGCAGCCTCCCACACATACAAGCATTCCCATCCAGGTGGAGGAAAACCCACGCACGGCTGCTGATATGCTTGGTTGCCCTAATTTCTGCCAGTAAACCTGACTTATTGATGCACTTACTTTTAGTCACCAAAGAAGAGAAAGGCCCCAAGTGCCCATGGGATTAAAATCAACCTCAAACACATACATACACATACACACACAGAAACACACACACACACACACACACACACACACACACACACCCAAATCATATGGTTTGGCTGTGTCCCCACCCAACTCTCACCTTGAATTGTAATAATCCCCACTTGTCAAGGGTGGGGCAAGGTGGAGATAATTGAATTATTAGAGCAGTTTCCCCACACTGTTCTTGTGGTAGTAAATAAGTCTCATGAGATTTGATGGTTTTATACATGGGAGTTCCCCTGCACAAGCTCTCTCACCTACCATCATGTAAGATGTGACTTTGCTCTTCCTTTGCCTTCCATCATGATTGTGAGGCCTCCCCAGCCATGTACAACTGTGATTCAGTTAAACCCCTTTCCTTTATAAATTACCCAGTCTCTGGTATATCTTTGTTGGCAGCATTAGAATGGACTAATACAGTACATTGGTACTGGTAGAGTAGGGTGCTGCTGTAAAGATACCCAAAAATGTGGATGAGACTTTGGAACTGGGTGACAGGCAGAAGGTGGAACAGTTTGGAGGGCTCGGAGGAAGATAGAAAACTGTGGGGCAGTTTGGAAGTTCCTAGAGACTTGTTGAATGGTTTTGACCAAAATGCTGACAGTGATATGAACAATAAAGTTCAGGTGGATGTGGTTTCAAATGGAGATGAGGAACTTGTTGGAAACTGGAGTAAAGGTGACCCTTGTTATGCTTTAACAAAGAGACTGGTGGCATTTTGCCCCTGCCGTAGAGATCTGTGGAACTTTGAACTTGAGAGAGTTGATTTAAGGCATCTGGTGGAAGAAATTTCTATGCAGCAAAGCATTCAATAGGTGACTTGGGTGCTGTCAAAAGCACTCAATTTTATGTTTCACAATGATATGGTTTGGAATTACAACTTATGTTTAAAAGGGAATCAGAGCATAAAAGTCTGGAAAACTTAGAGCCTGACAATGTGATAGAAAAGAAAAACCCATTTTCTGAGGAGAAATTCAAGTTGGCTGCAGAAATTTGCATAAGTAACGAGGAGCCAAATGTTAACCACCAAGTCAATGGGGAAAATGTCTCAGAGCATGTCAGAGGTCTTCACAGCAGCTCATGCCATGACTTTTGAGCTGTACCTTGGCCCCTATGAGGTGTTGAGCTTACAGGTAAAGAGAAGTCAAAAATTGAGGTTTGAGAAATCCACCTAGATTTCAGAAGGTGTATGGAAATGCATGGATGTCCAAGCCAAAGTTTGTTGCAGGGGCAGGGCCCTCATGGAGAACCTTTTCTAGGGCAGTGTGGAAAGAAAGGTGGGGTTGGAGCCTTCACACAGAGTCCCCACTGGGGCACTGCCTAATGGAGCTGTGAGAAGAGGGCCATCATCCTCCAGCCCCAGAATGGTAGATCCAATGACAGCTTGCACTGTACACCTGGAAAAGTCACAGACACTCAATGCCAGCCTGTGAAAGCAGCAAGGAGGGAGACTGTACCCTGCAAAGCCACAGAGGCAGAGCTTCTCAAGACCATGGGAACCCACCTCTTGCATCAGCATGACCTAGATGTGAGACATGGAGTAAAAGAAGATTATTTCAAAGCTTTAAGACTTGATTGCCTCACTGGATTTTGGACTTGCATGGGGCCTGTAGCCCCTTTGTTTTGGCCAATTTCTCCCATTTGGAATGGCCATACTTACCCAGTGCCTGTACTCCCATTTTATCTAGAAAGTAACTAACTTGTTTTGATTTCACAGGCTCTTAGGTGGAAGGCAGTTGCCTTATCTCAGATGAGACTTTGGACTGTGGACTTTTGAGTTAATGCTGAAATGAGTTAAGACTTTGGGGAAATGTTGGGAAGGCATAATTCATTTTGAAATGTAAAGACATGAGATTTGGGAGGGGCCAGGAACAGAATGATATGGTTTGGATGTGTTCCCACCAAATCTCACATTGAATTATAATAATCCCCGTGTGTCAAGGGCAGGCCCAGATGAAGATAATTGAATCATGGGGGTGGTTTTCCCCATACTGGTCTTGTGGTAGGGAATTCAGTTTCATGACATCTGATGGTTTTATAAGTTGGAGTTCCCCTGCACAAGCTCATTTGACTCCCACCATGTAAGATATGACTTTGCTCTTCCTTTGCCTTCTGCCATGATTATGAGGCCTCCCCAGCTATGTGGAGCTATGAGTCAATTAAACCTCTTTCTTTTATAAATTACCCAGTTTCTGGTATGTCTTTATAAGCCGGGTGAAAACAGACTAATACAACAAAAACCAAACGAAAAAGAAGAGTAAGTAGACCTCATAATACCTAATAATAGAAACAGTTTTGTTTGATTTTATCTCTGTGGTGTTAAATTTAGGCACTTCCATGGAATTACTTTGTAAGGATCAACTCATAATGATCCTTCTCAAAAGTAATACTATAATTTTTAGGAAATGTGGCTCTGTCTGTTCATCCACTATTAAGCCTATATATGTTTTTCCCCAAGAAATGTCTTATATCTTGATTAAAGGTATCAGGCCTCAAGTAACTAAATTTGTAAATCTTGTATGAAATACAACAAATGGGGGAGAAGGGCTAAAACTCAACCAGTGACTTTGTAAGATAGAACTAAATATTTAGTATTAAGAAGACAAGGTGTGATGGTGGACAGATTATAGTCTGGGAAAAATCTGGTTTCCTTTCCAAGCTCTGTTCCACACTACAGGTTTGAGCAAAGTTATGAAAACTTTTGATCTAATGTACTCAGCTGTAAAATGAGAATCATACTATGTAGTGTAGTTTTAAAGGTTAAATAAGATAATGCTTGTAATCTAGCTGATACAGTAGCAGGCATAGTTAGAATTCAGTAAATGACAACTCAATAAATGGTCTCACTACTGAGGATATAAAGTTTATAAATATCCCACTTATCTCACTTTGTTAAATTTTTAAATGTTTATGTAGCAATTTGTATAAAAACAAGTCCATTTTTCCTTGAGATGAAGATTTATTTTTGGACTTTGGCTTTTGTTAATGATTGTTTACCTAGTTATAGATGTCATTACCAGTCTGCACCAACAATCATAGATCAAAAGCATGAGATATACATTTAGCTGAACTTCTATGAGTTTATGAATGACAAAGCTTCATTCCAGAGAATAGTCATTGAGTGTGAAGAAAAAAAAATCATTAATTGCTAGAAAAAAATGATATATTCTCCAGAGCACTTACAAATGGAACCCTGTCAAGGTAGAAGCACCCCTGTCAGCAGAAATTCTATAAGCCAAAATAAATTGGGGATCTATTTTCACAATTCTTAACGAAAAAAAAATTCAATCCTGATACATGAATCTGGCAGAGACACAGTAAAAAAGAAAACTTCAGGGCAATATCCCTGACAAACATAGACACAGAAATGCTCAAGAAAATATTGGCAAACTGAATCCAGCAGCACATCAAAAAGTTAATTCACCATGACCAAGTGGCCTTTATTTCTGGGATGCAAGGTTGGTGCAACATATGCAAATCAAATAAATGTGATTCACCAAGTAAACAGAATCAAAAACAAAAATCATATGATCATCTTAATAGATGCAGAGAAAACCTTAGATAAAATCCAACATCCCTTCATGATCAATACCCTTAACAGATTATACATTGAAGGAACATACCTCAAAATAATAAGAAGCATCTATGACAAACCCACAACCAACATTACACTGAATGGGCCCAAACTAGAACCATTCCCCTTCAGAATCACAACAAGATAAGGATACCCACTCTCTTCATTCCTATTCAACATTGTACTGGAAGTCCTATCCAGAACAAATATACAAGAGAAAGAAATAAAAGGCACCACAATAGAAAAAGAAGGCGTCAAACTATTTCTGCTTGCTAAGGATATGATTCTATATATAGAAAACCCTAGCAACTCCACCAAAAGACTCCTGGAACTGATAAACCAATTCAGTAAAGTTTTAGGGTACAAAATTAATGTACAAAAATCAATAGCATTTTTATACAACATTAACATTCTAACTGAGAACCAGATCAAGAACACATTCCATTTACGATAGCCACAAAGAAAATTAAATACCCAGGAATTCATCTAACTAAGGAGGTGGAAGATCTCTACAAAGAGAACTACTGAAAGAAATCAGAGACAACACAAATAAATGGAAAAATATTCCACGATCACGGATTAAAAGAATCATTATAGTTAAAATGGCCATATCACCCAAAGCAATTTACTGATTCAACACTATCCCTATCAAAATACCAATTTTATTTTTCACCAAATTAGAAAAACCTATTCTAAAATTCATTTGTAACCAAAAAAGAGCCCAAATAGCCAAAGCAATCCTAAGCAAAAAATACTATTCTTCAGTTACATCAGTTCTCATAACAAATGCCAAGATCAAGGAGGCCGTCAAGGAGGCTTGGACCAGTGAGAACTGGGGATATGGTAAGTAGAACACAGTATCCCTAAGGGGATTGGTACCTGGAGATCCGAAGCAACAACACCATCCTCAAAGTCCAAATTACAGTGGATCCACTGGATGCATGAACTCACTGGTGATCATTTTCTCAGTCCATGAATGCATGCTTGTGATTGGTATTTTTGACAGTTGGAGTAGCCCCCACGCCAAGTCCTTCACTTATGATGTAATTGCTAATATAGTGAGGAAAGCCAAGTGAAACCTCTGACACTGCCTCCCACTCCTCTGGCCAAGGTAGTAAATAAAAAAATCACATCCTAGAGGAGATGATACATAGAATAAAACATTAAGAGATTTAAAGAGAGCATGAGTGAAAGTCTCTATCACACTTCCGTTTTATTTGCTTGTCTGCACTCCTGTAAAAACAAAATAGATGCTAGAGAATGATATGTCACAAGCTCACTCAAGGAGTAGCATCAATCACACTATCGTGCCAAATAAGATAATTTCTCTCCAACTACATAGTGTAAAAACTTGGAAAATGCCACTAGTCAAGTAATCAAAGCTAACATTACCAATTCATTACAGGGCAATGTGATATCACATGCATGCCTCACGGTGTAGTGCACTGAAACAACACAGCATCATTCATGTGGTATTTCTGCTAAAAATGCATCACCTGAATCTAGTCAAGAAGAAAAAAAAATCAGAAAATCCCATATTGAGGGACATTCTGTAGAAACTGTCCTATATTCTTCAAAAATGTCAGTTTCATAGCAGAGAAAGGAGACTGAAGAAGAGTGAAAACAAAACACAATGACTGATCCTGGGTGGGATTTTTTTTCTGTGAAGGATAGTTTGGGAACAACTATTGAAATATGTATATTAGATGATGGTATTGTATCATTGTTAGTTTCCTAAACTTACTACTTGCACTGTGATTATAAATGAATATCCTTGTTCTTAGGAGCTACATTCTGAAGTATGAAGGGTCATAATGTCTTCCCTTTGTTTCAAAATTTCATAAATAATTATTATAGTATTCTATGTGTAGCTATAAATATATGGGGAGAAATGTCATGATGTCATAATTAAAGACAATTTGAGGTTCATTGTACTAATTAATTCTTGTGAGCCTTCTTTAACTCACTGTGGTAGCCAAAATAGTAGCCCCCTAAAGATGTCCACATTCTATGTCACTATGTTAAGGTACATGGCAAAGAGTAAGATTCCTGATGGAATTAGGATGGTAAATTTGAGATAGGGAAATTATCCTAGATTATTCCAGTGGGCTTTATGGAATCACGAGAATCCTTATAAGTGGAAGAGATAAACAGAACAGGGGGGAAAAGAGAGATGATGACGTGGAAAGGACGTAGCCTGACATCACTGGCTTTGAAGATGGAAAAAGGGCCCACTATCCAAGGAACACAGACTGGCTCTAGATTTGGAAAAGGCAAGGAAATAGATTCTTCCCTGGAGCCTCTAGAAGGAATATGACCTGTGACATGTTGATTTTAGCTCAGTGAGACAAATTTCAGACTTTTGACCTACTGAATTGTAAGATAATCAATTTATTATCTAAGCCACTAAGTTTCTTGAAGCACTTACAGCAGCAATAGAAAAATAATACACTCCTTTTTTTCTGTAAAATTAAAGGGTGAAAAAAGCAGCATATTTTCTGTAAAATTAAAGGTTGAAAAAAGCAACATTTTTTAAAGAACCCTAGCTCTAGAGGCAGGGTGTTGAATTGGGGAGGTAAAAGATTGTCTAAAGTGTTTGTAATTTTTGGAAACTTGATTTGTAACACAAATAAAGATGAAGTACTATTCTCAGAGTAGTATGACTGCAAATCAACACATAAAAGAAATAAAATAGAACCAACAGGAATGAGACAGGAAGAGAGAATAAAGATTTAGCCTGAGTGTTCTTTTGCATTTGTCAAGAGAGGGACAGGAGAAAAGGAGATAGTTTATATTTATGTATGTATTTATACACATATATTATACATATATTTATTTTATTTATAGATCACGTATTTTATTTGTTTATTTTATTATATTATATTGCATTTACATATAATATCTATACACATATTTTATATCTATACACGCACATATAAACATCCACACACACATATATGTGTACATATTGTGTCTTTTGGGATGTGCGAAACGTTGAAAAGGTGACTTAATTTTTAGTTCAGCTTCTGTCATCTTAGTTTTGTAAAACTGGGAAATACTAAGTTGGTGGAAATTTAATTGCGATTTTTGCCGTTAAAAGTAATAAGTGCTCAGAGTTTCAGACTCCTCAACTAACTTTGCCAGAAAAAAAAAATCACACTTACCTTGATGATTGCCATGATAATTAAATGAAAAAGAATACAAACACCTAAAAGAGGGTTAGTATTAAATGCATGATCAATATAGAGAGCCATCAATACATTTATTATTGTTGCTATTTCCACTGCTGCTTCTACTACCACTGTTGGTACTCAGCTGTATCAACTTTGTTCTGTTATCATTCAGCCCTTTTCATCAATTACTTTCTATCTTATTTTTTATATCCTTTCTTTTGTTTCGTCCTCAGAAAGTAGCCAAAAACACAAGTGTATTTACAGGGCTATGTCCCAAAGTTCCAACGGGGCTGCTATGCTGACATTGCTTTCTTCGTCTGCCTCTTACAGGTAGATGTTTCTTAACTGCTAGTCCCTGGCCCTCTTTTGTTGTCAAACTATATTTATTCTCTGGATGGCTTTTTTATTCTTATTACTTAAAATATTGTGTCACTATTGAGGACATCTTAATCTATGTATACAATTGAGTTCCATGTCTAAGCCACATCCTCAAAGTTATAGAAAGGACAGAAATTATACCTTTGAGACGCTTATAAAGTAAAGAAGAAAAACTGGGAGGAATGGTGTCTTAAGAAAAATATTGGATGGAGCAAAACTAGTTTTATTATTTTGTTTTGCTTTTGTTGCATTTTAGGGATAATGGAGTTTTTGCTAATTTATCTACTAGGAGGAAATTGCTGAAGAAAATAATGAAAATAAAAGAAAGATGACTGAAGAGGCAAGATATCAGGGGATATTTAGAGAGAACTTAGTATGATGTCTGAGTATGATGAGTTGATAAGAACACAAATTCCCAGAATTGAATTAGAAAGAGGAGAGGATGAGTCAGCTACAGAGATGCATTGGAAGTTAGAGAAACTTACTTCTTTGAATTTTTTGTTTCCAAAAACTGCAGCCCTCAGAAACTGGTTGACAGTCGGTCATATAGTACTTTCTATGTCTGAGGAGCCTATATTGGAAGAGATTTGAAGTTTTTTTCAGTAATTTTAATGTTTTAATAATTTCAATATTGATTATTTGACCAAGGAGCCATCTGCCATCAGACAAAATGACACAAGGCAATTTGAAGCCCACCATGCCTTTTCATCAAATATTGGAAAAGCCAATGAATAGATGAATATTGTGTGTGTGTGTGTGTGTGTGTGTGTGTGTTTCAATAAAGCCTCCAGAGATAATTTTTTGCACATGATGAAATTCTAAGACATCTTTATAATATAGTCTCTGTTGGCTTAATACACAGAGAACTTCTGTGTGGCTGCCTCTTCCCGGGTCTGGAAAATGTCCTCAGTATGCAGCAAACACACACAGTAAGGTGCACTGTGAATTTCTAAGAGTCTCCAAAGACTGAAGACAGTAAGTCATTCAGAGTCACGTCAATGGCAAAGCTGCCAGAAATGGGCCACACACTCTAATTCAAATGAGCCTTTCTTCATAAAAAGTTATAAAAAATGACTGTATAAGAACCCAATTCTTCTCAAACGCATGAATAGGATTTGTATGTATAATCTATGGCCTATAGTCTCAAACTAGTCTAATATGACCCAGCTGTGTTGCATCATAAAATTGACAATGAAAGCACAGACTAAGAGCCACCAGATGGCAGCCTCTTCATGTTTAACTCCTGTGGCTTCCCCTAGATCTGCTGGATTTGGTTTATTTTTTAGGGCCCAGGACCTCAGGGTAGAGATTCCCAGGATTGGGAATAGGAATTCATTCAAGGGCCACAGAGAGATAAGAAGCAATGCATTTTCTTTTTTAGGTTTATTTTTTATTTTATTTATTTTGTTTTGTATTCAGAAAGATGCTGAAATCACAAATGTGTTTCTAGGGCTCTGCCCCTAAATTCCATCTGGGATGACTGTGTTGAGCCTGGTAGACCTCAGGCCATATGGGGCAATGTGAACCTGGAAAATAAGCAGAATATGTCTCTTTCTGGTCATGGCAGCTGCCTCAACTCAAAGTCCCTGATTATCCCTGCATAGAAAAGTTGTCTTGTACTTGTTTCTTAGGCTTTTAAGTGGTTGAAAAATTATATTTTATTTACTTCAAATTCTAATTTTAATATAATTTTTTTCCTTTGTTATGCACTTTTAACTTCATAATTTTTCTTACTGAAATTTTAGAAAAGACAAAATGACTTCATTCAATAAATGCAGCCAATGTGTTTAAAGTTACTTTTTAAAAACATTTTATTTCATATGTATAGTAAATCATAAACAATTTTTAAATATAAAAAGTGAAAACAAATAGTATAAAACAATATAATCTCATCACCACTCAAATATAAATCTCATAAACTGTCATCTAAAAATCTTGTCTCTATAAATAAATAGAATTAACTCCAAAACAGGATTTTTCTATATGTTTTGTAGATTTAAAAAATTGACAGCATATCATATGCATTTTTCTATATTAAAAATATATTTCCATGCCATAAATTTTAATGGTTATATAGTGCTCTGTATGTAATTATGTTCTATTGGGACTTTACCACAAAAATGTTTTTAAAAATACTATAATTTTAAAAAATCAATAGGTAAGCAGGAGACTAAAAATGGATAGAAATGAAAAAATGAGCAAAGAGAGCAAAGAAGAGAAGATGCAGACAGGAGCGGAGAACCACCCAGGAAAGGAGAGGTCAAAACAGAGAAGTAAAGCGCACACCAAAGATAGAAAGGAGTAAAGTTAGAGGAAAAGAAGAAACCAGAAATGACCTGCAGTAAACCATCCTGCAAAAACTCACTTTTATTTGTGTTGCAGGTTTCAGATGATCAGCCTTTATCTTTGCACTTTGGAATACTAAGTGGCTGACAACCACTCTACAGTTGTTCTTTATCTGAAAGGATAGTACATTTTCACTGAAGGGCATGGTAAATAAATGCAAAGAGCAGATATTAATATTAAAATTGTTCTGTAGTTGCAGCTACAGAACAGAGGAATGTAATCTGATAATTTGGAATTAAGCAAAGGATCAAATCTCCAGGGAAAAAGACACAAAAACATGTTTCTATTTCTAGTTCACTTCATAAGCTTGTGAAAAGAACACACTGCCTGGATGTGATCGTTTATATGAAATGGTATCCATGAAATACAATTATATCATATTTAAGGTGATAAAATATTATGTAGTTAATTAAAATGCATAAGCAATCACTTTTTAGCATATGCAGACAATAAGATGTGTAAGGATACATAGTGACTTAGGATTGACTATAAAATTGGGATCTAAAGGCGTGGTAAAAGAATAATTTGGCTTTTTACACAATATTTTTTATTTAGAATTTTTATAGTAAGGAATGTATGGATTTTTAATAAAAATAAATGAATAAAATGAGAAAATGTCAGCTAACTAAGCACAAATCATTCATGAGCGGAGGGAAGGGGGATGATTTCTCAAAGTGTGTAAATCGTGGCTGATGGTAACAGCCTCTCTGGTCTCACTTCATTGAGCGCTTTCTCCACAGCCTCAAAAGGCCTTATTCTCAGCTGGTGTCATGCGAATCCCCTGTCACGGGATGTATTTTAAGCCTCCCTTGAGGAAAATTCTTTGTAAGGCTTGGATCTAGACCTCTTTATCTTCAAATAGTTGCAGATGGTAGCATTAGGTTTCATGAAGGAAGAGGGTAGATTGGCAGACTTGAACAATTAAAATAAGTGACTTCAGGGGGATTTTAAATTCACTGAATTTTACAGTGAAGACCCTCTTTGCTGGAAGTAGAGTAGGATGAGAAAGTAAAGCTAGAGGAAATATTGTTCCTCAAATAAAGGTGTTCCAAAAATAAATGTGATTTAATTCAGAATGATCCACTGTAATGATGCCCTTAAATATTAAATTTTGGCTCCTGGGAGCTAGCAAAAATTATAATAGGGGTCTGCAAGCCATTATGAATATTTCTTAAAGCTTAATAAAATCATATATTTTACGATAGTAAGGCTGTGTAAGTTAGCTAAATATTGAGTTTTCCCTTGTTTGGAAACATCTCTGCTCACACCTCATGCTAAATTCTGAAATAGAAATTCATGTTTTTAATAACAATGGAAAAACAATAATCACTTATGAAATGGAATCTTTACCTTGCCTTTTTTTTGACAAATAAAAATTCTATATATTTATGATATAAAACATGATGTTTTGATGCATGTATACATTGTAGAATGGTTAAATTGAGCTAATTAGTATATGCATTACCTCAGACATTATTCTTTTGTGGTGAGAACATTTAAAATCTCAGCAATTTTCGAGTACACAATAGATTATTAACTATAGTCACAATAATGTACAATAGATTTTTGAACACATTCTTCTTTCACCTGAAATTTTGTATCATTCAACTAACAACTCCTCAACTTCATAGCCTCAGCCTCTGATAAGCACCACTCTACTCTGCTCCCATGACTTTGACTGCTTTTAGATTCCACTATGAGTGAGATAGTCTGACATTTGTCTTTTTGTGCCTGGCTTATTTCACTTAACATAATGTCCACCAGGTTTATTCATGTTGTTGCAGATGATAGGATTTCTCTCTTTTTTAGGGGTGAATAGTATTCCATTAGGTATGTATGCCACATTTTTAAAACCCATTGGTCTGTTGATGGACACTTAGGTTGATTCCATGTTATTCTACCTTTAAGTCTGCCTTTTTGTTAAGCTCTACTCTTTCTTTACTCTTCTGGCTTGTGTGTTTTTTTTGTTTTGTTTTGTTTTGTTTTTCTGTTTCTTAGTAACTGGCCACTCTAGCTTTGCCTTAGGATCCTCTTCTGTGCCTAATACCTCTGAGGAGCTCTGGTCAAATTTATTCAAAATCTCAGGCTCCTAATCCTTGATTCCTGCAAAGGATATTCCCTGCTCTGAAGTAAAATAAAATGTGTTTTTTTCTTGATTGGGAACATGTTCTTTCCAGATATCAGGAAGAATTTTTGTGTTCAGGACCCTTGGCAAGTATCTGGTGTAAGGGTGATTTTCCAGTAGCAGCCATCAGAGAGCAGGCTCCTAATCTGATAAGAGTAAAATACAATAAAGCAACCAGAGTACTGGTCATGACAATTGGAAACTTGGTAACATCAAAGTAGCTAAAGGAAGTTTTTAATGAAGATTGTGGAGACTTACCTCAAACATGAAAATAGTTAACCAAGTCTTACTTTTTAGTTCTTAAGTAACAGGAAGACATCTTTGTATGTAGGTACTTTATTTCTCCAGGATAATTTTCAGAAAATAATTTGTCAGTTGACTACTTTGGGAGCAACTAAGTTATTTTAGAGATTCCGTTAAATCCTGGGAGAAACACAAGGTTAAAAACTTAATTATCGATCTCTGGCCATTCATAAATGTAACAGGCAAGTCTATATAATGCAAGGTCATCTAATATGTTGAAAGTACCAAGGAAGTACAGAGGCAGAAGAGCTGAGAGGATCTTATATTTCCTGAAGAAATATTTCAGCTGGTCCTCAAAGTTTTAATGAAAAAAAATTCAGATTGAAAATAAAGAAAAATCTAGTTGGCAGGAACACCATGAACAAAGGCTTGGAGGCATGAAAAGTACATGATACAATGGCGGACAATAAGTACAGGATTATTGCTAGAATTAAAGATAGAGGAGATTGTAATGGGAAGGAAGTCTAAAAATAATTCTCAGACCAGAACATATAGTGCCCTGAATCCCAGGCTAAGAAGATTTCACTTCTTTCTATATTCTGTGAAAAGCCCTTGAAGGATTTTAAGTGGAAGTATTTTTAGAATTATGCCTTAGAATGAGTCATCTTCTAAGTAAGACTGAAGGCCAAAAAAATTATTAAAATAATACCAATGACAGATGTAAAAGACTTGAAATACTATATTATGGAAAGAAAGAGACTACACTTGGGCCACTAAAACATCTAGAGTTTGAGAAGGTGGGCACTGAGATTCACCATGTAGTTGTCAGCTCCATTCTTGTCATTGCTCACAAGGAATATCCAAAGTAAGTGTTTCTATTTTAAAAAGAGCTTTATGAAAACATGCATAAAGAAATATTTATTTGTGTGCTTAAAAAAATAAGTCCTGGCCTTCCTAAAGAGGGAAAACCTTGGCAAAATAAAGGACTGGTGTTTACATTTTCAAAAGCTGTTTTATCCTTTACATGGTACCTACAATATAGTCAAAGAAGGCTGATTGTCAATTTTACTGCTTCTGTAATGATAAATGTCACCCATTTTCTCTTTTGCAGGAGAGTGGATTCCCCAAGTTTATCCTAGGAAGTTAATGTTGAATGAACAATCTGAATATAATCATGGCAAATTTGGACTACAAAAATTAAAAGCCTAAAACTGAATAATATAAGGACTTGAGGGACAATTAGAAATTACCTACTCTGGAGTTTTCTTTTATCAGCACAGAATTCATTTATTTTTTTTCACTTAATAGAGAGCTTCATACAGGTCATGACCAGGGTGACCGTGTTTGGTTACCAACATTGTTCACCATTTATATCCCAGCAAATCCAATAAAGTTCAATAAATAAATTAACTTATAAGGTATAAGTTAAATGATTAGTAGCCAGGTAGCACTATTCATCACCTTTATAAACCAATATAAGTGCATTGATAAATTTTAAACAAAAGCAGACACTCAATAGTTTGATTACTTTTATGGCTTATGTTTTCCATTAAACTTTTAGAGATAATTAAAAACAATTTAACAGTTCTTGTTATTATCCGATGTTTCTAAATCCTTAAGTATCCCAGGGACTTTGGGTAAGGAACAGTTCTAATCTTAATCCAGATGAAAATGGAATAAAATCAGAACTTTGGGTAAGGAACTTTGGGTAAGGACTTTGGGTAAGGAACAGTTCTAATCTTATTCCAGATGAAAATGAGGCACAGAGAAGGAAAGTGACTTCCGAGGACACATAAGTGTCATCAACATCCTATAATTTAATCTTAAGCAGCTTTTGGGCAGAGAAAAAAAAAAAAGACCAATCTTAAGGTTTGCTTCAGTGGTTTCTTGTGTCCCTAGTCTGTGAGGCTGATTACATGCTGTTCTGGCCGATGGCTGTACCTTTAGCTCTACTCTTGTCTGTAGGGATTTTTTTTCACCCAAAGGTGTTTAATTATACCAAAAAGCAGCTGTCTTTGATCGCACAACTTGCTTAGCTAATTTCTCCAGGTTGCTTTAACACTGCCATCTGGACACATTGCTCTTTTCTTTAGACCACTTTTAAATAACCACGGACAAGGAAAATATTTTTAAAATAATAAAAGATCAGAAAGACAAAAAAAAAAAAATCCTACACAAAGCCCAGAAACAATGGAAAGAAGCAAGACAGGGTTGATTTTCCTGGAGAGAAAATATAGTCGCCTGGTAATTTTGTCTTAGTTCTGGGAAAATAGCCCTGGTTATATTACACCCCCTCCTGTGCCTTTCCTTCTTTCCTATTTTTTTACTGTCTGCCTCTCTTTCTTCCTGCTACCTGGGTAGGACCTGAGGCATGTCAGGTACCAGGTTTTTGTTGAAGATTTCTTGTCAGTACAAAGATAGAATACATTCAGATTGTTTGATTCTTCACCTATGAATTTGGTTCCAGAGATGTTATATATTAATGACTAGAAAAAAGATTAATAATGAGTACACATTGTTGTCAATCTGCAGACTATGTGTGACCTGAGTAGATCTAGAATGCGTTATTGATATCAGCAACATTTTCAGAGAATCGGTGTTGTGTGCTTGTACACGGAATTATAAATATATTCAAAGACCCCTGTCTAGTCCTGTTGTGTGTGATCAAATCTCTTTTACAACTTCCCTGACAAATATTTATGCAATGTACTTCTCAACACCTTTCATGACAATCACAAATATTGGCCTGCTCTGACTTTTGGAAAGAGCTTTCTTATAATAAACAAAAATTGGTCTCCCTATGAGCTGCCTAATTTCTTCTATTCCTACTCTTTCTTATCTCATAGAATAAATTAAATTCCTTTTTCCCTTGATGGCTCTTTCTGATATTTCAGAGATGCGATCAGAGTTCCTTTGAATTTTCTTTTCTCAAGGAGAAATTCCTCTGGTTCATTAAATTATTTTTCATAAGACTTAACCTCTACATATAGTTCATGTGTTACTTCTCCTATTTCTCATTTCACCCAGAATTATACACAAGTCTTTTTTGAAACTATTTTGAAAAATAATACACATAATATATATTTTGGAGAAAAATTAGAAAACCACAGTTGGCAGTAAGTATTTTTTAAATGATCTATGAAGAATTTATACACAAAAAGGGATGCTTTTGTTATTTTGGCATATAACTTTCCAAAATTATTCACTTTCATACATACACTGCTAAATTTATGCAAGATACTTAAGTGAGGCTAAGCTTTAAAAGCAATTCCATGTATGTCTATTTCTACAAATGGGCACCAAAAATCACCTTGGAGTAAATTTTCTTTTTCTAGGAAGTATCACTTAACTGTGTCCTCAGAATTATGCCAATTTAAGGTTTGTTCTCACCCATTTCTCTAAAGCAGAGGCCAGCAAATTTTTACTGTAAACTGCCAGGAAGTAAAGGTTTAAGTCTTTGGGGGCCACGTGAGGTCTTTGTTGCTGCTGCTCCTCCTCCACCTCTTCCTTTTTCTTCTCCTTGTTCATTTACAAATTTTAAAACTTTTTAAAAATGGTAATACAGTTTCTCAGTTACTAACCTAGGTGGCCCCACAAAACTCCTTGATATATAGAGCTCATCTCTGGAGATGTCTTAGATAAATTTGCATAGCAATCAATGAAGAAAGAAATAGAAACATGAAATACTATCATTTTGAGGTATAATGTTATTAGACCCTCTCTGATGAGTTGAGACATTTCCAGCTGAGGTGTGACAACTGGAAAGCATGCTGAAGGCTGCAAAGTAAAACTAGTATGAGACTAACAATAGACATCTGGATTATTGGCCTGGACTCTTAAATGGCTGGAGAAACAAACTGACTTTTACATAGTCCATGACTAACTAAGCCAGTATACTAAAAAGATTATGCTTTGGAATTAATGACTAAGGGTGTGAATATATTCTTGGAGAGTTGTAATCCTCAAAGGAGCTTTCTGTTTTAGTCATAGATTATGCTATAGTTAACAATAACCTCAAACCTCTGTGGCTTAACAGGATAAAGTCTTATGTATCATTTCCAGCCTGACAGACAGCTTCCTAGAGAGCTCCCCTGTGCAGCTCTCCTGCAATTTATCACTCAGGGATCCAGGCTCCTTCCGTCTTGTGATGTCATCAACTTTAATGTATAATTTCCACATCTGCCATGGAAAGGAAAAGAATAACACAGGAAATCAGTCAGGATATTATAGTCAGGCCTGAAATTGGCACTCATACTTCCTCTCATTTGCATTGGTCAGAATCTGTTTACAGAGTCTCAAACTAACTCCAACTGAAGCTAGGAAATGTAGATATAATATGTACCCAGGAAGAAAAAAATATTGTTTAATATCTGCCCAGTCCTGGCCATACTCCCTTTACTTACATGTGGGTGTTCAGCAGGGTTGGGAGCAGCACATGTAGCTTCTGCAAAGATCTGGAACAGCAAGAGGGTAGCCACAGAAGTGACAAGCATGCACCACAACTTTAAACAGTAATTTCTGTTAGTGACTTCATTAGAAATGATGGAAGTGATGGCATTCGAAAACTAGCCAAGAAATCACTCTAGTTCTTAGATTTCTCTCTGCCTCATGTTTGGAACCCAGATGTAATGGGGCCCTTTGAGCTGAGTAAGCTCTGAGGGTTTTCAGAAACTAGAAGGTAGAAAGCAAGAGAAACAAAACATGCTGCCAAGTTAGACAAATGAGGGCTTGAGCAATTTATTTAAATAGTATATTTTATGAACTTACATACGCTCCAAGCTGGTGAAGTGAACCATACCAATTAAAAGTATGTGTGGGTGTGTATGTGGGGGGTGTGTTTATGAGTGCAGGTGTGTTTATAAACATACTGGAATTGTCTATGCTAATTTCAAGAAACGAAGACCAATTTTCCTAATGTGGTCTGATTAATACAATTAGTGTTTGTGGTGTGTGTGTGTGTACATATATACACATCTCTTTCTCTATATAAGTATATGTTTTATATATATTAAAAACTCTTCTCATTTTGGTATCTAATGGTATCTAAAATATTGAATCTTCTTCTCACACATACTCTATATATTTGCTATTTTGTGCTTGCACAACTGGCTTTTGGTGGGTAATATTTGCTATCTTATAGTGCCAAGCATATATTCTCCCTCTTACTGGTAACAATAGTAACTTAAATTTTATTTGGGAAATTACACCTTAAAATAAATCAGAGTATAAGGAAATTTAATTTTTTCCTCTGAAGGTTTGATAATTTGAATACATAAAACAAATTAGTAATAGAGTAACAGGAAAAATGCATACATATTTTATTATGTGTACATGTGTGCACAGGAGTCACATAAAATATAAAAACTCAAAGAAAAGCAAAATGGGTGATGCTTTTATAACATCTTGAAGGTATAGAAGGAATAGGGACTTGGATTGTGGTAAAACAGGTATGGGAGGGAGGGAGAGGTTTGGCTAGCAAAGATGGTCTTGCTGTATGAGTGAAACCTCACAGGTAGCAGCCCTCAGAGAGAAGAGATAGTAAATGTGTCTTTCAGACCTTTAAAAGTGTCAGACTCTCTGTTTATCTAGATTACTAGACTGGACTTGTTTCTGTCTCTTTTGAGGCAGGTTCTCCAAGTTTCTCATACTTTATGAAAGGTAGCATCCATCTTTCCAATAAATTTTTATTATTTTTATTAAGAACAATCAGGGCTATATGTTGTAGCCTGTAATCCAAGAATACCTAAATGATAAACATTTGAACCTCAATGTATATAAAGACCTTTATTTTTTTCACATATGTACATATACAATATATATATTTGTTTTCTATTTCACTATACTATCTAGATAGTTTTATGTGACTTCTGTCAAATAACTGTTTGTATGTATAGACATAGTGAATATGAATAATATTGTCATCAAACCTCTGAGAAATATATTTCTATCTGTAAAGAATATCTTTTTTCTTTTTTATTAAAGACTTTTTTGTGACCTTATGTGGGCAAACAGTTCAGGTAAAATTTAAAAGAATAATTTTTTTTTACACAAACTCATCCCTTGATGGTATTTGTTTTCTACCCTCCTTAATGGATCTCTAAAAATTTAAAATGTCTATTTGGTCCAATTGTTACCAGATAGAGAGAGTTGAAGGTTTCTCTCAATAAAAGGCAAGGACTTTTGATCAAACTTGGGTTCAAGGCCCAACTTAGGAAGGTTAGAGTTTTTCCTGAGACTTAGGAGGGTTACAGGCCCCTCAGTAAAGTCCTTCACAGCTAAGGGATGTTAATAGTCCTTCAAAGCTATTCTCTTTGGACTAATATGCCTTGCACTCTTGGCTGATGGCTGTGAATTACAGGGTTAGGCATGTACAGGATCATGGGACATGGAGAGCTTTTTCCTTCCAAGAGAGGGACACAAGAGCTGATGGGACTGTGGGGAAATGATTTCTTCTTTACCAACAAGCAGCCACCTGAACTTTTGATTCAGAACCACTGCAATGGATGGGTCTTTCCCAGACCTGCCTGAGCTCTTTCTGTGTTATTCTACAATGGAGGGGGGTACCTTAGGATAGAATGTGGGCCTAGGACTCCATAAGCCTTCTGTTCAAGAGAGGCTGGCAAACTGGTCAGTTGCAATTTGCTGCAGGTCCCTGAAACAAAAAACCTGGATGAAATTTCCCTCCTTTTATGCCTTTGGGAACTTGACCTTGTAATCATGGGGTAGTACTTTCTCTTGATTTTCACCATCCAGTGGACAAGAATTTTGGAGTTCCTGTCAAAGTTGTCTCTAACATTATCTTGAGCAATTAAAAGCATTTGCAGGTCAAAATTGGCTGCTCTAGGCGCCTTCTGGGAAGAGCAATGGGAACTGCCCTGTGCCATCACTTAGTGGCTAAGACTTTGTGGCCTGGGTTTCGAATTCAATTCCTGGCTTAGGGGATGAGTCTTTCCTGATTTGATATCTGCATGATCTTTGCTATTTGTTAATTATTTCACCTCCATGAACTGTCTTGAACTTTCCTTTCTCTGAGCACCTGAGAGGTTACCTTTAGTAAAGTTCAAAAGCCAGAAATATTGACTGTTCAGTCTGGCTAGAGTCTGGTTAAAAGTGAATATTAACAATCTGGGACTTTTGGGGAAAAACAGAGGAGATGCCACAGACCCCTTTTGGAGAAAACCTCTGTTTTCCTCATGAAACCCTAGGAAGTGGAACTGCATAGATCCATCTAAAAATCTAAGATTCTGTTCTGTTTTGCATCGCAACATCTGATGGTTTCGACTTTTGTGGGTATTAGAAATTACTTTGCATTATAAGAGAGATTTGGTGTGTAATAATTAGGTAGAAAATATAGTTTTGGATATAGCTAATGGCAGTTATGGGAGGATACTCGGCTCCGCATGTTTGGATCAGAGAAGCATGCTCTTGACCACCTGTAAAGTATGAAGATGTCCCCACCACCAGCACCCACCTGCCTCACTGAGAGATAAGACTCCTGTGGGGAATCGCCTAATGGGCTTTGGGTTGCTTTGTAACAAAATGCACAGTAAAATCATTGCACTTTCTTGTTCCACAGTGTTTCTCTTTTTGGGATCTAAAATCTGGTGTGAAAATGGGACCCTTGACTTTTGGGGATTTGTTTTGCCTTCCAGTTGTGCCTGCTAATTAAGCCATAGAAACTACATGCTTTAAAGAGAGCCTTAAAAACTGTCAACTGAAAAACCTTACAACTACTGTATCTTCTGCCTGTCTGTGTATTTACATACGTTGTGTGTGTGATGTTTATATATAAAAGTGCTCCAATTAATTGGCTTAAAAATAATAAGTGCTTAAATCAAACATTTTGTGAGAAAAGTAAAAAGGGTAATGCTTTTTAGTTTATATGACTTAATCTTTGGGAAACTAAAACAGTTTTACATGAAAGGTATGTAAAGGATAGTGAAACGTGTTTTTGGTAAGAGTCTAAAAAGGCATGGAAATGTGAATTTTTTGGCCTGGTTTAGAGGGTTAAAGGATTGTTTTAAATTAGATAAGGAAAAGCTGAAGGTTTGAACAAGTTATAGAAGGTTTGTGAAAAATTAATCTTTTAAAACAAATTCTGTGTGTGAACATAGTGGCTAAAGTTAAAGGAGTATTATTCAGTTTTTCCATAAATTGAGCATTGGAATAAAAGAACAACATGTTTTTCTTAGAGCACTAACCTGCTCTTTAACCAAAAAAAAGTTGTAATGGTGATAAAAGACTTATAAGAATCTTACCTATGGTCAAACTGATTAAAATTGAGTAGATTTGCCTAAAAGTTTTTATGAAGAATTGAGGTTGACATTAATAGTACACTAAAGCAAAGGGTGAAATTTGGCTTATTTGGTACAAAAATCATACAGGAAACATCATCAAGTATGAAATGATGTTTGGCTTTCTTTACACTGTATTTGTATAAATATGTTATTGATATGTGTTCCAAATTAATGGAAAACTCTTCTAATCCTGGTATGACTTAGCATATGTTACTAATAGTTATAATTGTCAGGTAAAATTACTGTATGCCATAGAGGTAATCAAATTTCCTTGTCAATTGTGTTTTTGACTGTGGCTGCCCTAAGACATTTTGTCATTTACAGACAATTGTCTTATTTGGATTCTCTTTAAAATGTGGTCAATAATCATCTACAGGACTTCGACAGGTGCTCTGGAATGCAAATTACTGACAGCTTTGGTGACTGTGACATTAGAATAGAGGGAAAACTGTCAGCACTCTCATGAAGAGCTGAAATGTTCATGTATATCAAGCAGAACAGGAGTTAACTGCGTGATCTGAACTAGTAGAAGACTGAAGTAATCTTTTTTGATGCTTTGATTAAAATGGTGCTGATCTTTTGTTTTTTGGAGTCAAGGAAACTTCTTTTGAGATATAGACAGCTTTTAACAATTGAGTAAAGCATACTCCTGTGAATAAAATTTGAAGCATATTTATTTATCTAATTTCTCCAAAATTTGAAAACTATTTGTGACTATTCTTAACTTATGGCAATCTAGTTATTTGCATAAGTGCAAGAAGAATCTTTTTTTTTTTGGTAACAGGACACAATTGGAGAAACTGGTTATTTTACCAAGTCTTTGACTAGAATGATGCGCTTTCCTGTAAGAAATCAAACTTGACTTATAGAGTTAATAAAAGCCTTTTGGGAAAACTGGCCTCACACCTTGTTTACACAGTCCCTGTGTAGGTTTCCTGACATGTATAAGTAAAAAAGTGTCACTTTTTGACAGGATCAAGAGCCCCAAGTTATCTTGGGACCTCAATAGGAGAGAAATTTACCCAACTCATAGAGATTTGAGGATAAAAACCCATGGCTGGGCTCAGCGTTAAAAAAAAAATTCTTATCTGAAATTTCTTCTCTGGAACAGAGTTCCATCAAAGCCAATTTAAAAAGCTTATGTGAAAATAATCATTCTTGCTGCACATCAGATACATAATCAGGCCAAGTATACTAAAGCAAAATAATTCTTACCATCATTTGTCTTTAGTAAAAATGGAAGATTGGAAAGAGAACACAATATCTTTTAAGAACTGTGGTATACCTGTCATTAGATTCTAGTTTCAACAGTTGTTTTTTAGTTTCTTTCCTGCAATTTAGACTAACCCTACTTATTTCTGATGAACCAACCAGTGATCTCTGCTCAAAAGATATAAGAGGGATGGGTAATGTAAAAATAGGGATCAATATTCTAATTCTGGGCACATATTGGAATTAGCTAGCAATCCCACATCAGCTTGGTTCCAGCAATTGTCCAGTTCATGGAAAGCCTTCTTATTTAGTTTACTTAGGATAGTTTTACTTATTGTGCTTTACTGTTATGGAATATATTGCTGTTGTACTCTTTGTGTGGGAATGCAGTATTAGCTTACTGAATGTTTTCTTAAATTGAACACTTATTAGTCTTTCAGATGTCACCTTTTGTTAGAACTCAGAGTTACTAATAACCCTTACCATACTGGTACTTTCTGACCAAGCTCCTCTCTACCCCAAATAGAAGAAGCCCTAAGAG
>CAUYLG010055564.1:0-20122 GCA_963573385.1 Cacajao melanocephalus
GTTGTGCTCTTCCTATTTGGTTTGTATTTTTCGCGGTTTTCTTTAAAAAAAAAAAAAAAAAAAGAACATTAATGGAGGCACTTGGTATAAAACTAAAAGAAAAAAAAAAAAAAAAAAGACTTTGGGGTGGACTATTTGATAAAACTACCTTCAATGATCAGTTTGCCACTTGTATGCTTATCTTCAGCTTCAAACATGTATTTGGCTTCATCTTCAAAAGCAGCTGACTTGATCACCATTGAATGCTTAGTGCCATCCTTTATAAGCTCAAATCTGTCGTCACCTGTGATTTCCTGGGTTCCTTTTAGCCAACGGAATGTTTTGGGTTCCCTTGATACTTCACATTCAAACTTAGCCTCATCTTTCTCAAAGACTTTAACATCACTGAGAGGTGTGATAAAGATAAGAGGCAATTCTGAAAGAAGCGGACAGTGGATAACGTCAGAATACGTTTCCATACATGACCCTTGATCAATGCAGGGGCGTATCAGGATGTCTTGCAAAGAAAATACAAAAGTGTAGCTGACAAGTAGAGCATACCTTTCACTTTCAAATTGGCTGCAGATTTGGCATTAGCAGCCTGGAAGGAAACCTCTCCTGTCATACCCAGCTGACAGTTACGAAGGATCAGAATATGCTTCTTCCCATCCTCGATGATTTCACAGTCCTGTTTGGAGTGAGAGTTTTATAAGCAAAGAAAAAACATCATTTATATAGTTATTCCTACAGATTATCAAGAGATTTTGTACCTTTTTTAATGCTACACAACCAAGCAACCCCCCTCCTATATGATTAGCTAATCTTGACTTACAGGGGAAGCAGTCAAAGGCTCTCCCTTCAGCTTCCACTGGCCATGAACATCAGGTTCAGAAAGTTCGATTTCAAAGCGGGCTGTTTCACCAACAAACACCTCTACTCCATACAGAGGCTTTTCCACTTTTATTAGTCGAGCTGAAATGATACAGTTTTGTTAGCATGACCAAACTAATAAAGTGCCGGTTCAGATACTCAGAATTTTACACTGTTGAGCAACTCACCCTCAACAGTAACATTTGCCTTGGTCTGGTCTGTGCCACAGTCACACACATATTCGCCTTTATCTTTAAGTTCCGCCTTTTTGATTTTTAAGATGCGGTGCAGGCCATCTGCCTTGATAGAATATTTGGGTGAAGGGATAATCTCTTCACCATCTTTTAACCATTTCACTGGTACATCTTTGCTCACTTCACACTTCAAAATAATCTCATCCTTCTCCACTCCAGTTTTGTCATGTAATTTCACAGTGAAGTAGGGATCGGCCTCTGCAAAAGACATTTAGCATAAAATTAGAAGAATGTGAAAACTAAAGTTTATTAAAGAGTAAAAGGTTGGGAGGTCGAGCTGGGCGGATCATGAGGTCAAGAGATCGAGATCATCCTGGCCAACATGGTGAAACCCCATCTCTGCTAAAAATACAAAAATTAGTTGGGCATGGTGGCTCATGCTTATAGTCCCAGCTACTTGGGAGACTGAGGCAGGAATTGAATTGCTTGAACCCAGGAGGCGAGGGTTGCAGTGAGCTGTGATCACACTATTGCACTCCAGCCTGGTGACAGAGTGAGACTCTGTCTCAAAAAAAAAAAAAAAAGGAGTAAAAGCTTGCAAAATATTTTATTACTCCCCACTTCCATGATTCAGAAACTGGCTATCTGGTTATAGTGGGTTACATTTACCTAACACCTTCAGCTGTGCTGTAGAGCTCAGGTCCTTGACTTGAGCTTTTATCTGAGATATATCGTCCATTGTCACTTCTTTCATTTGCAATTTGTGAGTTTTGCCCTCAGAAGAGATGAGTACTGTTCTGCTTGTGTGGAGTTTGGCATCATTTTTGAACCACACTACATGCATTTTTTCATGAGAAAGTTCACATACAAAAGTTGCTGTTTCACCTTCTTTTACTGTTTGATCTTCAAGAGGTGATATGAATTTCAGTCTTACACCTGAAACGCAAGCATAGATAATGTGCTCAGAAACACAATTCACCTTCAGAAAGATTCCACTCTCATCTGCCTAAGTAAAAGGGACCCATTTCACATGGCATTTATTTATTCATTTTTCCAAATAGAGCTCCACTAATAAACAAGGGGGTTGTTTTGGTAACACTATGAAAGTTAATTAGTGATGCTGATTATTATAGCTTTAGAACTTGGCATCCTATCTTTAAAGTCATAAGTTTGTGTGCCTTTATGGGATGTTACAGATCTCATTAGCTCTCTTACCTGTGACAAATAACCGAGCTGAGGACTTCTTGCCCTCTACCTCAGCAGTATAGACACCTTCATCATCAAATTGAGAATCATTAATAACAAGAATATGTTTCTTTCCATCAGCAATGATATCGAATTTGTCAGATGACTTGATTATATCAGGTCCTTTGGACCATATAACATTTGCCTCTCGGGTGAGGACACATTCAAATCGAGCTTGTCGCCTTTCTGGAACAGTGACATCCTTCAGGGGCACAGCAAAGTCAAGTTCGATTTCTGAAAATCAGACATTAAGAATGAGGCTTTTCAGAATGCACAGGGATGTGAAATAAAGTTGAGCCCAGTCCCTGAATTCTAAAAGCTCCATACCTTTTACTGTCAAAATGGCAGTTGTAAATGCATTAAGGGCCTGGTAGAGGACTTCGCCAGCTTGGTCCAGTTTGACTTTGTGCAAAGTTAAGAAGCGTTTTCCGCCATCTGCTTTGATTTCACAGGTCTGAAAAACAATACTTTTAGTAACCATTTGAAAGAGATAAATTCCCTATAGAAGAAATGTTTCAAATACGATCTCTATAGAGTCTTAAAAATTACTACTAATAAAAGTAAGGAGAGAATTCCTTGTCACAACATTTTACAAAAGTTGTTCAAGTTGTACACAAATAATACATAAAATGTCTTTCCTCCTTGGAGACTTTAGAAAACTTCATTATTATTAACTCCAATCTGAATCTAGGATGTAGATCCTGAATATAGGCTGTGGTTATTTTGCACGACTAACAACTGAAAATGTGAAATTACTCACAGGTGAGGGTCTTAGAAGTTCTCCTTTCAGTTTCCATTGTCCAGGAATGTCTGCCTCTGAAATTTCTGCATCGAAGCTTGCACTTTCTTTCTCATAAATGGTAACGTCCTCTATTGGTTTAAGCAGTTCAACTTCACGCTCTGTATTGGTCAGGGATGAAGTAACATAATGCTTTAGACAATCCAACAGTGCTTTGCTCTTATGTGTTTTGGTGTGTTATTTGGCCTTACACATGCACAAAACTTATCTTTGAGAATAAAAGGTAAGATTTTCATACCTCCAAGTGTCAGCTTTGCAGGGTATCTTTTCCCTTCAATTTCCACTGCATATTCATCAATATCTTCTGGCATAGCATTCTTAATTTTGAGGTATAGATGATTTCCATCTCTCAGTATTTCAGTCTTTTCAGTTGGTTCTGGAGGGATTTCATCATACCCTTTGAACCACTTAATGTCTGGAGTATCTTTTGCTATAACACAGGCAAAAATAGCTGTCCCCTTGGGTTTCACATGCTGGTCTCGTATAGGTTTCACCAGCCAATCTCTAATGACTTCTGTATGAAAATAAGATAAGAAAAAATGATTAAGATCTGAACAAGTACTATACATAGCTTCCTTAGTAAATTTCAGAAATAGAAAAAAAATCACAAATTGGGCATAATTAATACACTATAGGATATATTGATATTCCCCTCTTAGGTACAAGATTTCTGACATTGTGATACTGGGAAACAAAGTGCTTTCTTCCATTTTCTCAGTGTGATAATAAGCAGAAGAAAATCTCCCAGGGAAGTACTAACCTACTACTTTTACGCAAGATGAACACTCCAGGTTGTTGGCGTTTTCCACAGTAACTGTGTATGTTCCAGCGTCTGTGTCATCCGCATCATTGATAGTCAGGGCCCGCATCAAGCCAATGACACCTGGCACAATTCGGCCAGGTTTCTCCACCACAATCTTGCCATCCTTCCTCCAGACCACATCACGCTCTTTGTTTAACTCACAGCTCAAGTACAATGGCTGTCCTTTGACCACTGTGACTTCCTCTTCCAGTGTTTTTACAAAACGCACAGGAAGTTCTGTGGAGAATTTCAGTATGTATTTCAATACATACAATATTTTCAATGAAATAAAACTTGGAAATAAGAGGTTTTGTAAAACTACAATGCAAGTTACTACTAAGGTTTGTTACATTAAAGTTTAATATAGATTATGTTCAGAAGACTGGAAATTACCTTCTACAACAAGTTTAGCCGTGGAGGTCTTTTCTTTGTTTCCCAAACGTAAAACACAGGTGTATTCACCAGCATCGGAAAGTTGAACATCAATGATGTGTAGCTTTCTGTCTTTACCATCTGCAATAAACCTGTGCTTGGGGCTCTCACGGATATTGCTACCGTCTTTCATCCAGGTTGTAATTGCAGTGGAGGGGGAGACCAAACATTCAAAGATTGCTGAAGAGCCAACAAACTCTGATTCAGTCAAGACAATGTCTTTGATTTCTTTCACAAACTTCAATGGCACAGCCTTTAGCTGGTAGGTGAACGGGGCTTCATCTGGAGGTTTCTCCCCACCACTTCCTGGCCTTAACTTTCTCCTTTCGGCTTCTATTGGTGAAGGAGTCTTTTTGGCTACACCTAAATCAAAGTAAAATTAAAAAGTTGACTTGGCATCTCCATAGGAGTCAGAACATGTATACTTGGCTGCCTGCTGGATAAAACCAGCCATAAAGCAATTAGAAAACAAGAACGGAAAATTAAAGACCAGGCAATCGAAAGGTCAATTGAATTTATATTGCCTTTTTTCAGACAGGAGATGGTATAGGGAATCCATGAATAATAAATGCTCCCTTTCTCAAGTTTTCATCTGATTTATAAAATAGCCAGATTAATGTCTAATTATTTTATCTGCCATGTACAGATATCATGCATATGAAAAATGAAGCTAAGAACTTATAGGATTTGTTATGCTAAAATATAGTTGATTATATACATATATCTACTTGCATAATATTAAAAGAGTATTATTTGAAATATCAGAAAACATGCTAGTTTTGGTAGAATCAATTAGAAATAATAAAAATTGTTATGACTTTTGAAATTATTTTCCCTTGAATATGGACTTTGGAAATTCAGAGTGGAAGGTTACAATGCAAGAACTAGAAAAATGAATCTCACCTTTGATGGGACCTTTTGGCTTGGCAGCCTCTTCCTTAGGTTTGGCTTCTGAAATAAAAATAAAACTCAGCATTTAAGCAATTTTCAGACTTATTTCATGTTTAATAGTAAACCATGGAAGGTGACTCATGTTCCATTATAAATATTAATGCATAAAGAGAAATTGGTTTCATTTATATGACTTCTATTGAGATTAATATTTCCAGGAAGGCATATTCTGAGATTGAAGAGATCAAGCTAAATTGCCAACATATTTAGGATTTAAAAATTCTTTCAGCAAGTGCCTTATTCTCTTCCCATTTTTGGAAGGCTTACTGTTGCCTTGTGAGGAAAGTTTTGCTCTTGCCTAGCTATGCAAAATATTTTATGTTTATGTATGTGCTGATTATGTGAACCAAGGAAATAAGGTTTTGTCAATAAGAAATCAGTGTTAGAAAAAAGAGAAAGGGAAATGACCGAGAAGTTACTAAAGAAGTTACCAAAAAGAAGTTCTTTTTATGTCTAAATTGGGCAGACAAACAAATCCAGGGAAGACTAAGGAAAAAGAGTCTATGTACCACACATATATGAGTTTCTTTGAAGATTTCCCTTAATTAGACCATGAAGTAAGGCAGAAGCAATAGAGTTCTGACACTGAGAGTTTGATTCAATTATTACATAGGGACAGTATAAACTACGGAGTGAGTTCTCTAACTTCAGCCCCCAGGATAACTGAGAATAGCTTTATTTTTATACATACTTAATTAGCCAATGCAGTTCAGCACCTTTTTCTGATTAATAAAAGTACTACATTGAAATTACAAAAGCTTAAAAGAATAATGCCCAAATCACAAACATCAGTGACAAAATATAACATAAATATTAAAAATTAAACTACAGACAAAAGAACATAGTATATTTTTTCATGTCATTAAATGTGATACACACCAAATATTTTGAGATAATTTTAAATTAGAAAGTCTAAATAATTTATATAAAAATATAAATATGACTATATAATATATAATTATTGAATTAATGAATAATTTAAAAAATAAGTTTTCTGAATAGTTTTATTTATTGATTTATTAAAGATGTAAGCTAATTTTTATTATAAGTTTCAGAAATTAGATTAAAAAATTTTTCTCTGTCAAACTATTAGGGATATTTCTAAATGTTATTCCCAGGTGCTAGCACATCTCACTGTGGAATGTAACAAACAGTTTTTTTAAAAATTCATCCTGAATTTTTTATTTTGTGTCTTATCAGTGAAGATGATCATTTTTCCATAGGAAAAAACTGTCAAGGCATTACATTGAATATCTTAGATTCTTCACATCTTAGAAAATTTATCAATATATGCATTCCCCCCTTCTTTAAATTTATTTTGTTTTGTTTTTGGTTTGGCTATTTCTTCATTTGCAAAAAAAAATTTCAACTTGTATTTTTAATTCATGGGATGCATGTGCAGTTTTGTTACATGGATATATTTAATGATGCTGAGGTTTGGGATATGAATGATCTCATCATCCAGGTCGTAAGCCAAAGGTCAAATAGTTAGGATGTGTGTTTATTAATGACTACCAATTACACATCAAACCAGTTTTGATCAATTATATATCATATTATCACTTAAATGAGGAACTATACTAAATAGTTCATATACAACTAATAGGTGCTTTAAGTTTGGACTTGAGATATCTATACCATTAAATTAGAACATTTAAGAAAATTATTACTGATCTAAATCCTTATACAGATTAAAAGACTGAACTATGCAGTCTCTTTTCTTTTTCTTTCTTATTGTGATAAAATATACCTAACATAAAATTTACCATTTTGGCAATTTTTAAGTGTCCAATTCAGTTGCATGAAATACATTCACAATGTTGTGCAACTATCAACACTATCCATTTCCAGAACCCAATATATAGACTTTCTTAAAAAAGAGAAATTGTTCCAATAGGGTATAAGGGAAATTTGAAGCTCCATGTGATTCTTATATGTATACCCTTAAAGAGTCTCTGCCTGTCATCTTAGTTTTTATCGGCCTTAAATGTATTCATTAATTAATCTTCAAAGCATATGAAAGAAATGGTGCAACCGAGGAACATACATTCCAATTAAAGTACAATATTCATCCACTGGGCAAGGTGGGTAAAAGATATCAGATGAAGAAAAGGTAGAAACTTATCATAAACTTCCACAGTTGAAATGAAAACTATGTTGCAGCATAAACAGGGCTTGAATTTTAATCAAGTGTGAATACTTTTATTAAGTCACCAAAACAAACTAGGAAAAAGAAAGTTACGGGATAAATACCTGCTTTCTTTCCAACCACTGGCACTGTTACTGGGGCAGCGATGGGGGTTGGTGCAGGTTCCACTGGAGGTGGTTTGATTATTTTCACTTCTGTAGAGAGATGTCCATTGCATTAATGCATCAATTTGTCACTTCCTAAAAGCTTATTTGTTGGCTTATTTGGCTTTTCTGATACAATTTTGAAATCTTCAAAGAACTAGTTTTTCAGAGAATAGTACAGTAAGCATATTGAGACATTAGAAATCATTTGCTACATACTGACTTTCACCTACTATTTTTTATTAAATACATGTTATATGTGTGAATCAAGAACGACTATCCTGTTGACATTGAGGATAAGCTTGCTCACCTGCTTCAGGCTTTGGTTTTGCTTCAGGTGCAGGGAGAGGTATTGGTGGCTTGATTTCAGGCACTGAAATAATTCAGAGAAGAGGACAGATTATTACAGGATTTTTGAAGTTTTTCACGAAGTCAAAACCAAAATTAAGCTGACATATTAATTGGAAGATATTAGAATTTATATACACACAATTATCAAATCAAATATTTGATTAGTTTTCACTTTAAACAAAATATGTGGAAAATATAGTAAGGCAAAGTTCTTGGTTTTAATGTTGTTATTTATCTAATTGCCTATAAACACATTTTTTTTTCTGGTAACATATTTAGCAACTAGGTAATCATCCAATTGCACAGGAGAGTGAGATGGTAAATAAAATTAAGACATATGTGATGAACAGATTAAGGGCCTGTGTTCAAATCTCAATGTCAGTGTAATGATATTTTAAATGACATATATTTGCATTTTTAGAGGCAACTAAGAATGCCAGTAGAATTTGTACCTTTTGTTGGTTCAGGAATCTTCCTTTCCCTTTTTGTAACAGTAGGTACTTCAGCCTCTTCAACAGGTTTTGGAGGTGGTGGTTCTGGTGCTTGAAGATAATAAGATTATTTTTTTAATGTTAATATTTGAATATTTAGGAAGCAACTCATCTGAAATATCAAACAATTTATTTTTCAAAAGCTCTATTGATGGCTTTTTAAAGAACCTTATAGTTTACAATCAATTTCTGTTTTATTTTCTTGACTCTGCTTCCATTTATTTTTCTTCCTTTTATTCCATCCACTTGTCTTCCACTCCCCATAGCTCTCTCCTTCTAAATCACTTCTATAATAGTTCCCAATAATTATACCCTTTGAGAATAGGCTAATGATAAAAACCAACCCATTTTAAAGCCCTCAGGGTTTATGAAACCTTTGTTGACACCCGCCCATGAATAGTCACTTGATTATTTCAGTCATTTCTACTGGAAGAATTTAGGTTGCAAAGTAATAAAAAGAATGAAGTACAGGGAAATACATGAATGGATTTGGGAATTACTACAAAAATATTTAGACAGAAAGCAGACAATGGAAAACAGAGACTACATCACAGATGAAATAGTGAAGCCATGTTTACATCTAACTTCATTTATGTTTACATGATAAACCTTTTGTTAAATGTCCATTTTGTTAAAAGATAATCTTACAAATAGTCACTGAGATTCCTACCTGCAGGTTTTTTAACTTTTTCTAGTTTTTTAGGTTCTACTTTAGGTTCTTCTTCTTCAGGTCTTTTTCTTAGAACTTTAAAGACAAAAAGGTTTATATGTAAACCAAGACAAACTAATGAAGATGTTGAATAAGCTTGACAAATGCAAATAATGTACAAAGCAAGGAAAATGAAAAAAAAAAGCATGCTACCTAACACTCTGGAAAGTAAGCATTTACACTATTTTTTTTTTTAAATCAAAGGTTGTTATGTTAAGTATAATAGCACTCAAAGTTACTTCATTTCTATCTAGATAGAGGGTCTATTCAGAGACAAGCCTGTGGCAGAAACAGCTCCAACACAAAATGAATAATCTGAATAGCAACGAATTCTAATAATTATTCAATGTTAATGATTTAATGAGTATACAAATAAGTAGAAAGTTTACTTAAGCAGAGATATCTAAAGAAATGTATCCTAGAAATCAGTAATTCTATGTGAAGACATGTTAGAACTTAATTTTTCATTGGACTATCTTGCTTCTCATTCTTTAATATTTTCTTAGAAAGATATGTTCAGTTTTTTGAAAAATGTTATTTATTAGTTGTGGTGATCCTGTGTCACACTTTAAAACTGAATGTTGAATTTAAGCTAAAGTAGTTTCATGTAAGGTATTTAATAGGTTTAGCGTATTTTACTACACAGTTTGATTATGAAAATGGCAGTCATGATTGTTGTTAGTTTAGAATATTATCAACTTAGTTATGTCTGTTAACATTTTAAATTTCAAAATACTGTGAATACTCACAAAATTTCTGTCTTTTTTTTAAAAAAATCTAGAAATGACATTTTTCTTAATTTTCAGTGAAACTACAAACATATTTTGATATATAGGGAACCAATTCAAAGAAAACCAAGAGACAGAAACATATGTAAGCTTTCCAGTTCATTTTTTAAAGTATACTTAACACTGACAGAATGGTTGAAAAATACTATACCGCTTTTCAGAACAACTTCTTCCTTTGGTTCAGGTTTACGTTCAGGAAGTAATTTGCGAACTTTCTTTTCACCTCCAGGCACTTAAAAGAATATGATTTCAAATTTTGAAGTGAATTTATGTAAAAACAGAATTTCAACAAGAAAAATGTCTTTCCTAAAACTAGATAACTGTAGTGCATTAAGTAACAACTTTTGCTGCATATAAATACCACAGAATTTAAGTTTAAATGATACATTTCAAGTTATCTCCTCTGCAAATGTCTATACAGCCTTGTGATGAAATTCGGCTTCATTACCTGCAGGCAAATGTAATCATTTTAAATCAGCATAGAGTATGTTGTTCTATACTGACTTTATGAATTTTTATCAAATTACAGGGTTTTTGACAGCATCTTTGTCCCAAACTGCAATTGTAGATTGTCCAAATCTACATCTTTATCTCCCCAACTATTAAATACATTAAAACGATACTGGCAAGTATTAGTGCCATCATTCAGTCTTCTCCACTGAGGGGAGAAGGTGGCCAAGGGTTCTGGTTTGTGATTTTAATGCTGGGGAAGGGCCATATCTCGCTTTCTGAACAGAAAAAGAATATCCTTTCTTAAGATTTCTTTTTTGAAATAATACTGGATAAAATATTTAAAATTATAGAAATATATAATTTCAAAGCTGGTGTTGGAAGCTCACTTTTCATTAATAAGAAAATGTTCTTAAATTTATTCAAATTAAGGGACCCAAGGAATTTAAAATTAATTTCCTTTTGTGTCTATAGTGAATACTGAGCATGGTGGATGATGTTATTTTATAAAGAGCCTCTTTTGCTATTATGGCCCTCATAGATTTGAATGGGGAAAGAAAGGAACATGCAGTGATTATTAAACCATTTTCCTCTCTACTAATGTCAATTAAAGTCTAATTTAAAACATTATTTATTTGTAGCATGTAACTATTTGCTCACTATCAGAAATCTTAATTTTTTAGGTATTTCTATAAAACTTTCCATTTAGTGCTTTAAACATGTTTGTAATTCATTAGTTTTTCATATGATAAAGAAAACTTTGCTTAACTCTTATTTCAAAAATTTATATGTACAATAGGCAAATATGTATTTCGTTTTGAATAATCTTTTTCTAATGTCAAATATTTTAAGTAAAAATTTTACAGTTAAACATTACATATTTTATCCAGGATAAGTTGTGCTGGCCTTCAATACTATTTTAGAATACCAGTCTTCCTAATAACTATTTTTATTGCTCAAACCCAGAAAGAAGAGCATGCTTCTAATTAATGTAAAGTGGGGAGGCATAATATAGATTTGCTTTACTGATGTAATGGACATAGTGAAAATATATCTGTGCATTTTTGTATTATTATTTTATTTTAAAAATCTTGATGTTTGAGAACATACCATTGTATCTGTTATTTTTAAAGTCATTATATGTGATTATGTGCTATTTTAATGTTTATGATCAATATCCACGATAACATTATTTTGTAATCTCCTCTTTATGAATTAGGAAATGTATATTCATACGGTTGATTTTTTTTCCCCAAAATTTCAGAGTTACCAGAAACAGTCTTAATTTCTAGGTCTGAATGTGTTGATTACTTGAACAGAACACCACTACCCACTAGAAAAATTAAGTTTAGTTTTGATAGATGCTTTCTAGACTCTTATGATTCATTTATTTTTCTTTAGGGTCTAATTTTAGATGCGACCTTATTAGGGAAAATACTGTTTTTAGAAAAATACATTTTGAAAAATTACCTACACTAATAATGACTTTTTTTGAAATGTGAGTTCTGTACACTTCAGAGAATGCCTTAGAGTCAGTGAGAAGAAAGTGACGCAGAAGTCCTAAGGAAATCCCTACAAATAATCATCATAATATAAAAGGAGGATAGGACTTATTTTCAGTGCTGACAATACTGGCTAAAACGCTTGTGTCAGGTGAAATGTCAAAACATTTTACTACTAGCTCTCGGCATTTTAACCTCATATGTCTCTTGATATCAATTTTGGCTAGCCAGTAAAATTTGATATTTTTAAGTTTAGGAAAATGCAAGAAGACATGTAGATGAGACAAAGAGAGACCATGTCTATACAATGTATGAAATGGATGGGAAACAAAGGAAGCCACATTCATGAGCCAGGACCATAAAAGCCACAGAAACATAAGAAATGAATGGGACTACTCTCTGATCATTGAAAAAGAGAGAGGGAACATTCAATGGAGGCAGAAAGAGTGAGAAGTCAGGAGAAGGACTACTACACAAGAATGTATTTTTCAGCCTGTGAAATACCTTTCAGAGGTGTAAGCTCCACTTTTTCTGGAACCTCAGGTTTTTCAGGAACTTTCTTCTTTGGAACAGCTTTAAAGAATATAATCTTACTTTTATTATTTGTATATTTAATCTGAAGCAAGTGATTAACTTTCTACTTCAAGAATCAAAACCAAGTTTTGCTTATAACCAGAAAGCATTAATAACAGCCAAGAACAGCCTCCAAAGAACGTACAAGCAGCATTCGAACTATGAAAACAGACTGCAGTTTTACTACAAAGTTCAGTAGTTAAAGACCAGCAGAGAAAGAAGACAATTTTTGTTATTTGCAGGAGGAAGAAATTTTCCTTTGAGTATACATTTTACGTTAAGGGAAATGTATTTATGTGTGTGTTCTCATGGAGTGTCAATCAACAGATGGGTTGCCTTTCAAGAGAGGCAAGAAAGTCCCCCTACTGGCCAGGAGTGTTGTAGAGGGTAAGAATCACCAGCAGCAGTGTCTTCCAGCAATGCTGGAAGACTCTGGCTTTGTAGATGCATAGGTCTGTATGGGGAAAGTGCATATCTAAGATTATATCTAGATAATTTTAGATTGGGGAATCACATGACATCACAAGACAACTTTTTATTAAAATAAGAATAATATGTTTCTGCCAGTTTATTTCAGCTTTTAAAGAAGTTGATATCGAAAAAATTAAGTAACATTGTGTCAACTCATAGAAAAATCAAAATATAAGAAGGAGGAAGAGAAGCTGTCTTCATAACCACTCTTTCCAGCTCCCCTGAGAACAACACAGAACACTTTTATTAAGTTGCCAAAAAAAAAAAGATGGGGGAACAGTGACAAGTCATTCATATGCTTTCCTTTCATGATATATAGGTGCATATCACCTATTGGAAATCATAACTATATTACTTGTAATATATTTAAAAGCACATGCAATTCTTTAAGATCAAAGTTTTGGCTTTTATGTAAATTTGTTACTGCAATATTAAAAATATCTTGCAAAGATTTCTTATACATTACTTATGCATAAGACCTCAATGACATGCATAACAATCAGGCTTTGAAATCAGAAAACTTTTTCTCCCCACTCCAAAAAAGAAAGTTAATTGGACAGCTCCTGCATTCAAATATCCTGGATGACGCTATCAATGTACTTTCTGACATTTGCAGCAGCAGGCATGGCATGACAAGCAACCCAGGAACCATAGGGCAGCAGAAGACACAGCTGTATGGAATCTCACAGTACAATCGAGTCTGAAAGGACACACTTCTAAAAGTCATACATTTCTTGCAAGCATCATTTCAGATGGTTGGATACAAGTTTGAAGCAGGATAATAAAACTTTGGAAGTGGCATTTTTTACCTTTAAGTTGGAATAATTTCTCCTTCACATCTTCCTTAGGTGGAGCAGGTGGAGGAGCTGGGGGTCTTGGTTTGAGTTTTGGTTTCTCAATAACCTTCTTTTCAGGTTCAGGTTCTTGAAAGAGTATTTTAGAGGTATTAGTATATGCATATGTTAGCATGTGGATATGTAGCATATTCAATAGAAAGTACATGTATGTAGCATATTCAATAGAAGTACAAAGTTTGCCTTTTAAGGTACATAATATCAATATTCAACATAAAACATAGAACATAAAACATAAAAATATCAACACTTTACACAGATGATAAGAAACAAAGCAAAGGCACCAATAACAACAATAAACAAAGCCTCCAGACAAGTCACAATTGACATGAGATAAATAGTACAAGTTACATGGAAACCTAAGAATGAGGTTCACACTTAACAGAGAATACTTTACATACAGATGGGAACAGACCTACTACATATGCACAACAACATAAACCATATACATTTCAAGAGAAAGAATATGATAAAGAAGATTTAGTCCACCGGATTTAATACCTTTTACTGGTATTTCTTCAGGCTGTGGTTCAGGTTCAGGCTCTTCAGGTTTAATGTACTTTTCAATTTCACGTTCTTTAAAGAATGTTGACAAAGAATATAAGATTGTAATATAAAGTTCTTCAAAAAGACATACAAATTTCACATTGATACAAAGATTAGTCACAAAATAAAAATATACAATTCATACAACTTTATTATGGAAAAAGAAGTAAGATTTCAATTTTATTATACCTGAACTGCCTATTAATTAGGTTATTCAATGCATATTGATGGCAAATGAGATGACTTTTAAAATTTGATATCATGTTATCATTTGAGGATCCAAGGCAATTGTTCCATTTTGCTTCAGTAAACTGTACCTTTTGGAATTTATAAGTACCAACAAGAGTAACCAAATTAAAGATTCTAACTCAAAAGAAGTGTAACTATTTAAAAAGTAAAGCAGTCAAACATGCTAGACTGCTTTGTATATAATTTCAAGAAAGAATATTGTCCTGTAAATGCTTTGGTGATTCTAACAGGAATCTTCAAGAGATTAAAAAAATTTTTATATACATATGTATACCTTCAACAGGGGGAGTCTCTTTTCTACCAATGGTTATAGATGCTTTTTCTTCATATATTATTTCTTCAGGAGTCTCTTCCACTTTAAAAAACACAATGTTTTATTTTAGATTATATTTAGAATAGAATACTACAACTGCTATTCTATCAACCTAGTTACATTAAGTAACACTCTATATTATTCAGATGACCCCCAAATATCAATAACTTCAATACATAAGACAGACAAACACATAAGACTCATCTACAATCAAAGCAAGAGGATGAAGACAATTGTCATCTTTCCAAGATTTATGGAGAATCCATGTACCTTCAGCAGGTGGAGCTTCTGGCTCTGCAGGGATAGGTACAGGCACTTCCTTTTCTGGGATGATTTTCTCGGGCACTTTGGGCACTTTAAAGATATGATTTGTTTGCTTACTACTTTGTTTACTATTAAGAATTTAGAAGACATGCAAGAGTCTAAAGAGCAGGCAAAGAATGCAGGGGCAAGAGCTTCATCTTAGAAGACTTCATGGGGAAAATGGCTTCTGAGGCACGGCACCCTTTTGGACACCCTAATTTTATATATGAATTTTCTCAGCCTTTGTCATTTGCTTCTAGTCTTCTGTGTACCTTTAAATGAAGATCTTTTCCCACTGGTGTAAATTTGACACTTAAAAAATTTTGCTCTACTTTTTCTGAGTAACTGTTCCTGCACACTCAACTCTTACCTCCATGTGAATGACTTTAAGATCTACATCTCTAGGCCTGATCTCTTTCTTAAGCTCCTGATGCACACTCCCAACTTTCATGCTTTAAAGGTGAAAAATACATCTACCATCTTCTTGTAACATTAATTCAGAGACCCAGTGAACCATTTTGTTGGCCGTCTAGCTTTAAACCTTACGATGATCTTGGGCTCCTCAATTTCCCTAATGGTTTTGATCATGGTCAGAGGTCACTCAGTCTCCATCTCTCTCAAACCCGGATCTTGTCCAACTCTTAATGACCTTAAATAACTACAATGGCTCTTTACTATTTAGTAGCTGAAATTGCTGCCAGTTATCTTTCTAAAGGCCAAATCCTATTAATATGTATGCCTGCTTCAAAACCTTTGAAGCTTCCTATTACCTATAGAAAAAGTACTAGCCTTTTACTGGCATTTGAATACTTCAAAATATGACCCCATCTTTATATCTGGTATTATCTTTCAAGACACTACACAACCAACACATACTCAAATTATGTAAGTTTACTTGAATACCATTTCCTCAATTTCTTTTCTTTTTTCTTCCTTCCTTCCCTCCCTCCCTTCTTTCTTTTCTTTCTTTTTCTTTCTTTCTTTCATTTCTTCTTCTTCTTCTCTCTCTCTCTCTCTTTCTCTTTCTTTCTCTCTTTCTCTCTTTCTTTCTTCAGAGGCTCATTCTGTCGCCCAGGCTGGAGTGCAGTGGCACAATCTCGGCTCACTGCAACTTCTGCCTCCCAAATTCAAGCGATTCTCCTGCCTCAGCTTCCCAAGAGCTGGGATTACAGGCATGCATCACCACGCCCAGCTAATTTTTGTATTTTTAGTAGAGACGGTGTTTCACCATGTTGGCCAGGCTGGTCTTGAACTCCTGAACTCAAGTGATCCACCCGCCTCGGCCTCCCAAAGTGCTGGGATTACAGGCGTGAACCACCACATCCAGCCTCATTTCCTCAATTTCTACCTGTAAAAGTTCATCAAAATTTAAACTCAATTTTTCCACACAGCTTCTCATGATGCCTCTGCCTGAAAGTAATCTTTTCTTGCCCTGTGTTTCTGCAGCCCTTTGTATTCACTTGCTACATGTAATCACTTCCTGTCTGTATTAGAGTCATGTTATTTTTCTATCCTCTTACCCGATTTATTTGAAGACAGGAGCAGGCCTTAATTTTTCTAATATGGTGCCTTGTTAATGGTCAACATTCAATAAAATATGTTGAATTGAGCTGTTCTACACACTGAATGAAAGAAGGTTCTTTTTTACCAGTTGTAACCATGTGATATATCACGGCACAACTGAATGCCATTCATTTTTTCACTCCTGCTTGTCTGTTTCATTTTTTCTTTTCCTTCATTGTTTTCCTCTTTTTTTCTGTGAACTGTGGTTTTTACATAAATTCACAACCAAAACATACTGAAGAAGAGCTGTTATTAAAATGTTTAAATAGCAGCTAGAGAAATCTACTTTTTCTTCATGGTAGGTACCTTTTTCTGGAAGAACTTCTGGTTTCTTGGTAACAGGCACAGGTTCCTTCTTTACTGGAACAAGTTTCTTGGGCACTTCAGGCACTTGGAAGATATTAGTTTTGTTTTAAAAACAGTATTTTAAAACATTTAAAAATATTAAGAATAAAAAACCTGTATTTATTGAAGCAGCATTAAAACTCATGAAAACAAAATAAGGAAACTTTGTCCCTACTTATGCAACAACAATGAGGACAACTTATTGGATTCCACCTTAAGATATCAGAATACTTTCTTTTTTATGATGCCAGGGATGATGTGAATTCCTTTACCTGCTGGTGTTTCTGGCTTCTTCACAGTTGGGACCTTCCTCACTGGGACAACTTTCTTTGGCAGCTCAGGTTCTTTAAAGATATTAGTAGCATTTAATAATATAAAGTTGCAAGGTGTAAGATATACATACAAGTTTATTCAACACCATAACATATAGATCAGCGTTAGCAAACATATAATACAACACAGCACACAATAAGAAAAGAGTGTAAAATTGTAGACACCAGAAAAATGAAGTATTCATTTTAACATGAGTACCTTTAGGAGGCGGTGCTTCTGGTTTTTTGATGACAGGAACTTTCTTCTCTGGGACGATTTTTTTGGGCTCTTCTGGCACTTGAATAATAGGAATTTCTTTTAGAGTCAGTTAATGACAATGAAAAGTTTAATGCTTATGAATGAATTTAAAACCACACATATTTCTTGGTATGCACATTGTAAAATTCTGTGGGACCATAATTTTATGTGCAGAAATAACTTTTGTTCTGGTTAATGTATTCAAATTCCAGACAATGAGATACAAGACTGATACTTTGCCTTAAAGAAGATATGTAGACACAAAAATGAAATGACTATTTTCTCACACAATGGATTCTGCCTTGTACCTGCTGGAGGTGGGGCCTTTGGTTCCTCCTCTTCTGCAACAGGAACTGGCTCTTCCTCTTCAGGAGCAATTTCCTCAGGTTCTTCATATACTTTAAAGATATTAGTTAATTTTATTTCAATGTATGGAACAATATTCTAAGATGGACAAACACTAAACACAATAAATAGTAATCTTGATTTCTTCCTTTGTTTCAATTAATACCTTCTCTTATTTTTGCTAAGATAAAATCTATCTCATTTGCACTGACTTCGTTGTCTATTGATTTGAATGCTTGCAAAGCCCTTTTAGTGTTTAATGTCATTTATAATTATTAGTTCTCCTGTCTTACTTTCTGTGTACACTGGAGAAGCTTTGTTTAATACAGCTTATTATGACTTATGTGGATACTGTGGACCAATAATCCAAAATAGATTTGAGATTGGAGCTAATTTAAAATGATGAATTAAGACAAATAATTAAAGGTTAGAAAATGACCAAGAAATAATGAGTTAGGAAAGAAGAGGAACAAAGCTTAAATTAGAAATAGTCACAAGTGGCAAGGTCATTAATGATCGGTCTCACATGTACCTTCTGGGGGAGGTGACTCCGCTCTTTCTGGAACAGGAACAGCTGGTTTCTCTTCCAAGACAGGTTTCTTTGGCACTTCTGGCACTTTAAAGATATTAATTAGTTTTTCTTATGAGTAGTTGAGAAGTATGTTAAATTTATATCACATCTACTTCATTTTTTGCTCAAATAACCCAGGGACAGATCCCAAGAACAAATGTCACAATAAGGTCAGTGATCTGTCTTTGGATCTTCTTAGAGTGGGGAGGAAAATATGGCCTATTAATAATTTAAAAAAATGACAGTAAACTTTTCCAGTGCTTGTAATCAGTAAATGTGTCACTTTTAAAAAGTCAATGTTGTTATTAAAAAACACTGACACCCTAAAAATTCAGAATGACAATCTGTAGTTGTGAATTTAAGAGGATTATCAAATAAAGGGTTTGATAATAGATGACTTTTTAGACAAGGGTAAGTGCTTTTCTGCAGAATCTCATTAGTGACATGTACCTTTTGCTGGTGGGACTTCTGGCTTTTTGGGAACAGCTACTTTCTTTTCTGGAACAACTTCTTTTGGAACTTCAGGCACTTCAAAGGTATTAGTATTTTAACATTAGAAACAATCACCAGTAAACATTTATCACATTTACACAGAACAAAACCGTTTTAGAAGCTGGGGGCTGCATCCGCCTCCATCAAATCATGAATAGCAACATGTACCTTTAGCTGGTGGGGCTTCTGGTTTTTTGGGAACCACTGGAGGCACTTTCTTTTCAGGAACAACCTCCTTGGGCACCTCAGGCACTATAAAAGATATTAGTAGTTTTTGAAGCTCATGGTTTCAATGACATATGAAAATCATGAAGCAGAACAGTGGAATGTGGCACTTTAAAGACAATTTTAGGAGGTTAGCGTCAGTGAGAAATACCTTTTGCTGGCGGTGGTTCAGGTTTTTTGGCAACAACAGCAGGTGCTTTCTTTTCTGGGACAGGTTTCTTGGGTGGCACGGTCACTAAAGAATGGCAAGGTACGTTTTAGAAGAGTGAAGATTGAGAAACAAGACAAAAGCTCAGAATGCCCAGAATTATCAGGGCAGGAAGGGGAAAGAGTGGCTGAGGTGTCCCAGCAGATTCTTGCTAAGTACCTTGTGGAGGCTTGGCCAGCTCTGGCTCTTCCACAACTTCAGCAGGAGCAGGAGGCTCTTCTGGGGCAGCTTCCTCAGGCTCCTCGAACACTTTAAAGACATGAGCTCATTTAAATACCAGAATTGACTAAAAGACACGAAATAGTTTGTGGAAAAAAAACATTTTTACAACACTAAGGAGTTTATGTTTCTAAAAACACTAATTTGAATAGTTTCATTATTACCTTCAGGGGGAGGACTTTTCGGTTTGGGAGGAATAGCTTCAGGAACCTTCTTTTCTGGGACAGCTGCCTTTGGCACCTCTGGGACTTTAAAGATATTAGTTTTTTCATTATTAGACAAAGTAAAGACAAACAAAAAGTATCAAACACAGCAACATGAAGGGGACTACCTTTTGCGGGTGGGACTTCAGGCTTTTTAGGAGGAGCCGCTGGCACTTTCTTTTCAGGAACAACTTCTTTAGGAGCCTCAGGCACTTAA
>CAUYLG010055567.1:0-14797 GCA_963573385.1 Cacajao melanocephalus
CAAAGTTTTGAGTTAATCCCTCTTTCAGTTCCTGCTTTCCCATAGCTCGACTCCCTCCAACGAGGTCTGTGTCCTGGGCTCAAGCTCACCATATGGTGAGACCCAACTTACAAGGGGTCTCACATGGGAGCGTTCCCCACACAAGAGAATTTGATTTTTTTTTTTTTTTGGACTGAGTCTTGCTCTTGTTGCCTAGGCTCTGGAGTGTGATAACGCGATTTCGGGCTCACTGCAACTTCCACTTCCTGAGATCAAGTGATTCTCGTGCCTCAGCCTACTAAGTTGCTGGAATTACAGGTGCCCATCACCACGCCCAGCTAATTTTTGTATTTTTAGTAGAGATGGGTTTTCACCATGTTGGCCAGGCTGGTCTCGAGCTCCTGACCTCAGGTGATCTACCCTCCTTGGCCTCCCAAAGTGCTGGGACTACAGGCGTGAGCCACCTGCCTGGCTGAGAATTTGATTTTTCTTTTCATAGCTTAAGAAGTAAGGAAATAATGTTAGTTATAAAAAAAAGGAAAGAGAAAAATACCCAGTGAGAATTAAAACATAAAGCTAATTAATTTAGTTACCATCCTTCATATAGCCATAGGAGGAAATTTAAAATGATAAATGCACTGACTATTATAATTAGACTTAGAAATAATTCGTGTCATGAAAATGGTTCTAAAACAGACTCAATTCCTAATGACCATTAAGAGCTAATATTTACTGAGTACTTGTCTTCTATCTGCCCTGTTCTAAGTTATGTGTGCACTGTTCTTTGAATTCCATACAATAACTTCACAAGATTGGTGCTATTGCCCCTCTTTATGAATAAGAGGTTGATGGACACAGATGGGAAGTCAGTTGGCCAAGAGCACAGCTCCAAAGAGGGCAAAGCCGGATTCACAAGAAGGTAGTCCAGACACCACAGGCACAGCCACCACACTCTTCTTCAAGATTGCTTGGCACTGGCTTACTTTTGGGGTAGGGATAAAGGCCCACCTTACAGATGATAAGGCTGGTGCTTCAAGAGGTTATAAACTTGCCCAAGATCACACATTGAGCAAACACAGGAACCAGAATTGAAAGCCAAAGGCTAACCTCTCAGGGACCTGGAGGCAAGATTCACTTCATTCATTTCCATTTTGAGTCATGAGACGCCAGTTTATTAAAGTAGATTTCTCAAATGAAGGATGACAAACGGAGGGGTTTAATAAGCCCTCTTTGTTTAACACTGCCAGAAAGGGGAAAAGGCAAAATCCCAAATATTGTTGAATGATGGTTTGGTTAAAGGTAAGATTTTAAGGTAGACTCAGAACTCAAATGGTAATGGTTTGAATAAAGCCTTCACTATTTGTCCGTAATACTTCTTTTAAAAACAAGACAGTACACCATGAGTGGTTTTTTTTGTTTGTTTGTTTGTTTTCGAGATGGGGTTTCGCTCTTGTTGCTGTGGCTGGGGTGCAATGGCAGGATCTTAGCTCACTGCAACCTCTACCTCCCAGGTGCAAGAGATTCTCCTGCTTCAGCCTCCGGAGTAGCTGAGATTAAGCGCCCACCACCACGCCTGGCTAATTTTTGTATTTTTAGTAGGACAGGGTTTCGTCATGTTGGCCAGGCTGGTCTTAAACTCTTGACCTCAGGTAATTCATCTGCCTCAGCATCCCAAAGTGCTGGGATTTACAGGCATGAGCCACTGCGCCCTGCCACCATGAGTGTTTCCTTTAACACCATCCCCCTTTTTAAGCTGCAGAACCTTTTGTTCAAACTGAAATTTTCTGACAAGCCCAATATTAAAACCCAATAAAAAGTAGGGACATTCTGTTTGAATCCTGCACGCTGATTACCCACCCTTATTACTGTACCCTGTTCTATACCCTACTCACAGTCACCACCTTGAGCTTCTCCACAGAACCTCAGTTTTTCAAAATAGGAAAACACTGCAGAAAGTTATGTGTCAAAGTTTGGGTAAGTAAATAGTGTATGTCTGTCAAATTGAGAGTTAAAATATCTGCTGATTATTGAAAGATTTAAAATATCACAAAATGCTTTTGAAACACAAACACAGAGCAAAAACATATTAATCCTAAACATTCTTTAGTTTTTCTTTGGTGACTTAGGATCAAGGTCATCTCTTACTGTTAATGAGGGCTAATATTCATCTGGCACTTCTTCTGTGCCATACACATTATCAGGATTATTTTTTTCAATCACGGAGTGGGGAGCTGGGCATATTATCAGGTACACCTAACACATGATAGAGCTGAAGCTTCCAGAGGTTACGAAATTACCCAAGACCACACCCTGAGCATAGGGACCAGAATTGAAAATCAGGCAGCTGGATGCCAAAGTACAAAGGCTTACCATTCAAAATTATCCCCGTGACGGTCTAGGATCATGGTATAAAAACTGATGGGAAACATGCCATACAAATGCCAATAAACACTCTCTATCTAGAAAACTACAGCAAATGCTCAAGAGTTCTCAAAGTAACAGAGTGACTTTCAAGCATTTCAACACGCAGACTGCAGTATTAGATGCTTCTTTAGTTGGTGTTTGTGTTACAAAATGCCTTTCTTAAAAAAAGTGTGGCTCATTTTATAAACGAAGTAAAAATGTGATTTCTGCTTTTCAATTTCAAAAGTGCAGGAAGTTTCTTTGCTTTCGAAATCTGCAGCTGATAATCACAGACACACCTGTGTTTGCAAGCGAATATCTTACTGAAATATTAGCAGGGGAAGAGCTTACTAGTTTTACTGAAGTTGTCAGTAACTGAATTGTGTGAAAAGGCAGCTGAGTAACCTTGAGATTTGGCATTTTCTGGTGCAGCCCTATAGCCAAAACCAGCCTGATATCTGAAGACTCTCTTATATAGATAGCTAGCATCAAGACTTTGAGTGGTTAACCTCTTCTTGTCCTTCAATATTTGATAAAGAGCAGACCAATACTAATATTGGCAGTGATTATATAAAATAGAAACTAATGTCAGTACTATATTATAGCTTATTATAAAATATGCTTGCAAAAATGTAAATATTCTCTGTTCCTTCTGATCCTGTATGCTTCATCCTGTGAGTATCCAACCCATTATTAACTTCCAGTTGAAGTTTTAAAATGTAAGAGGATTCTATATACATACAGTTAAATTTGGAAAAAAATTTTGTTTCAGTATCATTCTTTTTCCATCTCTATACAGGGTGAATTGCTGTTGTATGAACATTTAGCCTGGGAGGCAGTCTATGACCCAAATGGACGACACACTTACCAGATGTTGAATCTCATGCAACATTAATTTGAGTGCTAATTGTTCTCAATTTTGTGCTCATAAACGTCTACCTATGTCCGAAAAGCACTGTGCCTCTGATGGATATAAAAGGTAACCAGATTATGTTATCCTTCTGCAGGAAAGTAGAATTGGTTAGAAAATGTCTTCTTTGCTTCTGTCATGTCAAATGAAACTTGCGAGAAGCAGATCTTTCAATGCATCATTCCTTTACAATTTATCCCAATTGGACATGAAATTTATATGACTATGAATGAATTTATTGTTAAAAAAAATCAGTTTGCATGTGTTACACAGTTCCAAATTTTTACCATTAGCAAAGTGGATCCTTAAAAAAATAATATCAAAGATAGTTTATGCAAATTAAATTTCTCACAGAAACATTATCTTTCAGTTTCTTTTCCCCCAGATGAAAGTTTGACATCTTTCATCTGGGGAAAATAAACTGAAAGAGGTAAACAGTTTTCCCTTCTTCAGAAATATTTTATTGTACTCCGGAAGGCTGAAATTGATCACCTTGCAAGTCCTCAAGCTATTCTGGCTTCTGGACTTTTTGGCATTATTGTCACCTCCTTAAAATCATCTTCCTGGAGTTCTGTAGTAGTCTCTCTCTCTCTCTCTCTCTGAGACACACACACACACACACACACACACACACACACACAGGTTCCCCCGTTTCCTCCTGCCTTCTCATTCGTGCTTCTCACACACACACACACAGACACACACACACACACACACACACATACACAGGTTCCCGTTTCCTCCTGCCTTCTCATTCGTGCTTCTCACAGCTGTCTCCAGCTCATTGATATTCTCTTCATACATACACCCTTGGGAATATCTCTAGTCTTGTGTCTTTGGCTATATTTTTAACCAAAAAATTGGACATCAAAGCTATAGTCACTGCTGAAAATTTTCTCCAAATTCCAACACAGCATTTCCAAATACCTACTGGGACATTGCTATTTACTCATCATTCCAAAAGTTACTTAAAATAGAGCAAATATGTTCCTCAGAAGTGATTTTCATAATCTCTACAACTTCTCTTTTCGTTTATTTTAGCCAGTCTTTTATGAGGATAGCCATTATTTACCCAATTATTCTGGCTTAAAAATTTGACTTTTCCTTCATCTTTTTCCCCCTTTAGTGAGTCTCAAAGACTAATTAAACCTGCACATTGCAATACATCCCATATCAGCCTGTTTCTCTGCATTATCATTGCTATGACCTTGGTCAAATTTCTCCTCACATGGTATCTGGATTATTGAAACGTTTCCCAACTAGTTTCACTGCTACCAGTGTTGTTTCATGCCAACACATCGCCACATCACCACTCAACGAATATTTTTGAAACATCACCTGCCACTTTCACTGTCACATCCTTCCTCAGGAACTCTGGGGACTTTTCCTTGCCTGGCATTCAAGGCTCTCAGCAGTGCCCATCTGCTTATCTGATACACAATCTATCCATGATTCTTACATTTTCTCTAGTATTAAACTTTATAACCACCTCTGCTGATTTCACTGCCTGTGCTTATCTGGCCTCTGAACTTCTGCTTGTGATTCTCCACTCAGAAACAACTACCTACCCTCCTCACCTTTTCCTTTATTCAATCGATCACTATCCTTCCAGATGTGTCTAAGTCCCATCTGGCTCATAGAGGGTTTCCTGAATATTACAGTATCTTCCATTCAATCTCTTAAAGAACATTTATATTCACTCCAGAGTGAATCTCCTGTTTCGTAGGGGCATGTCTTAACACCCTGACAAATCTTAATCCTCTTGAAAACACATCTTTTGTGTTTGTTTTAGTTTTTGGTTTTTATTTTTTTTTCTTCTTTCTTTCTAAAGAAGAATTGGTTTTTATTTTTGGGGACAGGGTCTCACTCTGTCAATTATGCTGTAGTGCAGTGATGCCATCATAGCTCACTGTAACCTTGAACTTCTGGGCTCAGGCAATCATCCTGCCTCAGCCTCCAGAGAACCTGGGACTAAAGGTACATGCCCCCATGCCCAGTTAATATATTTTTGTTTAATTTTTAGTAGGGATGGGGTCTTACTATGTTGCTCAAGTTGGCCTTGAGCTCCTGACCTCAAGTGATCCTCCTACCTTGGCCTCCCAAAACACTGGGATTACTGGTGTGAGCCAGTGTGCCTGGCCACATCTTTAAATTATCTTCATGCCTCAAGCACCTAACAGATGCTCAATCAACATTTGAATGTGATCGGAAACACACATTCCCAAACCTTGAATTTTTAATGATCCAAATAGGACTAGAACTGCAAAAAAAAAAAAAAAAAAAAAAAGAAAAGAAAACTAATAAAATATCTGGAGCTTCTGAGATATAACTTATTTTCTGTCAGTAAACTTAGAAAAAAATCACATTGTCTTTGTTCTTCATTTTGCCTAAACCCCAAATGGGTTCTGTTCACCTTATGAAGGGTAAGTGAAGTAACATAATTTGTACTGGGTGACTCAGTAAAGTAAATGCCCAAATGAACAGAGCAGCTTTGCCTGCATAGAAAAATTGGTTTCATAGTTGGCTTGCTGTAGCTTTTCCTCTGGGAAATAGGAACTCAGTCACAAAAGATTGGATTAATGGGGAGAGTTTGGCTTAGTGCAACCATTGGCAGCACCAGAAAAACATCTGCAAAAACATAAAATATGGACTGTAGATGAACAGACTCATCTATACTTGTGAGGGTTAGCTGTATTTGTTATGTAGTTAAATATCCATAAAATGAGTTTTAAGCTCTCCAGAAGTAAAGCAGTTAAGCATAGACACCATTGTTATCTGTATTTTCTGTTGGATACCTCATCATAACCACAGCCAACAGATTGTGAAGGAACATTGCAAAGCAGTTTCTTAAAAAGAAAAATCAGAGATTTAAAAACACTTTTAGAAAGAATCAGATGTGTTGAGTTCTATCATTACTTTTCTATAAGTTTCATTTTCTCCTCTATTTCCTGGTGTCTGTGTCATTTCCTTGCCCTTTGTCCATAACAAAATGTTCTGACATTTAAGTTAAAGCAAAAGCTCATTTTTTAAAGGTCCCAATTGTTTAGTGTGAGGTAGGACCATGTAAGTTTTCTATGACTCCTTTTTACTGATCAGTTTCAGACTTGCGTCTCTACAGTACCTTCATAATGCCGACACTTTGTCATTGCTTCTTTCTCAATCATGTACTGAGTTTTATTTTGTACTCAATACTTCTATCTTGGAAGTTATCCACAAATTCACATCAGCAAGAAAATAGCAAAAGGTGGCAATTTTGAAGCAAAGTTATTATTATCCTCCATAAATAATAAAATGGTTTCTACTTTTAAAAACAGATTGTATATTTTGATTTTTGTATTTGATATCTGAGAAAGTCATATGTATAATATATAGATAATACATTGTACAATAAATTATATTTCCCTTTGACCTTCACTATAATTTCAGAGTTGCAGACAGAAATAGGAAAAAATTCGTTTTCATTCCCAAGATTCCTAATTTTCACTTCAGGCTGCTGGTCTACTTCTCCAAGATCAATTTTTGTATATTTACGTTTTTTCTTGCAATCCACATAAAAACTTAGAAAGACACATAATCCCATAGGAATTTTACACACATTTCGTTTCTCTTTCATTTGAAATTTTTATTGATTCCCAAGTTTTATGTTTAATGGGCTCAATTGGATCTTTATTCCGGTCTTTATTACACTGAAGTTCCTTGATCCTACTTTTATCAAAGTAGACTAGATATAATACAAACATTAAAGATATGGCAATTCCCCCTCAATATGTATTAGACTTACTGTCACTGAAATAATACAATGTTGCTATAATTCCAATAAACTGATGTCTCGTTGCACAGTGTAAGAGTTGGAATGGTCACTGGTTAATTGGCTATCTGGTATGCATTTCTCTCCTCCTCCCCTTTTGATTCCTTGGTGAATTCTCTCAGTCGCCTCCTACTCTAAAAGTGAGACCCAATTGATTAAGTCAATTAATCCATGCCATTTCCCTCGGTCACAGTTACTGGTTCAATCACAAGCATAAGATGCAGTTAGGGCCAATGTAAAAGAGTGGGCTCCGGGAATTGTGTGGAAGAGGCACTCCTGTTCCTTGGTACAGGGATATCTGAGATCTATAATGACATCTGAGAATTTTGCTATTATATTCAAGAACCTAGCACTTGAGAACATGGTAGAGTTATTGGAACACTAGGTAGAATTTGAGAATAAATTCTCAAGTTGACTGTGGAAACAGAATGGTGAGAGTGAGTGAGGTATTGGTTGGATCAAGCTGTGCTTAAAAGCAGTTCCACCTGTGGGTCTTCAAGTTATGTCAGTCAATGTGTCCCAGTGTGTTCTGCCCCTTTAAAACTTAAATACGCTGAAGTCAGTTTGAGCTGTGATTCCTACCACTTGAAACCAAAGATTCCTTTACAGGAGTTTAGCTAGTAGTTCAATATATCTTACAAATAATATAGGATCCTTACTACAGTTGAGATGCAAGACAGTAATGAAACTGTCATGTTGAATTTCTACGAAGCACATTTTTCTTATTTAAGAAAAATAACAGTTGGGGGATTTGGAATTATTACTTTTTATGGCTAGCACAAAGGTAGCAATATTGAATAATGTCCTGGTGATGCTATTATTATAACATTTTTATATTATTACTCATAATGAAACACGATTATGATAAAAATAATAAACGTTTAACATAATTTTTCTTGACCCAGATTATAATTATTATTATTCCACTTTGGGTTAAATTCTACATCTCACCAAAAGTGACCCTTGGATAGTTCATTTAAAAATTGCACAATAAAAGTCATGTGATCTTAAAGCCTTAATTTTCCTTTCTATTCAGATTGGTAAGCTATTCATTTGTTTGTTTGTTTATATTTACCTTTGTTCTGGAAGTGTAATGACTTGTCTTACATAAATACATATGAGATCAGAAAAATATAGTGTATTTGAAGAAAACAGTTCAAAAGAAAAATTAAGAGGTACACAATGAAGCCACAAGTAAGATTAATACACAAAATATATTTTATAAGGTCCTGTATATTTGCTAGAAGTAAAGAGAATCAAATATATTATTCACTATGCTCTTAATTTAAAAACTTCTATAATCACAGAAAAGCACAGTGATTTCTTTTCCTGAGAACAGACTTTCTTTTTTGCTTTTTGTTGAAATTGGTTTATAAGTACTACAACTCTTCATATAATAAGCTGAATTATTCATAATTCAAAAACAAAGAATTATGTACAAAATTATTATTACTCATGAATGATCATGATTGATAAGCAAATAATCTTATGGTAATTTATCAGAAATTTCCTATAGCTAACATATATACCAATTTTGAAAGTCAACAAGGCTTTGATTTAGAATTTGAGATGAGATGCTGCTTTACATATGGAAATCTAAAAGAAGAGACATCTCGATATATGGATATTAGATATTGCTGTCCACTATTCACTATTAGTAGTTAGTTTCATTGTGATGAAACAACTGTTTTTTTTTTTATGAAACAACTTTTAATCTCTTTTATTTCTGTTAACCTCAGAAACAAAACAACTGTTTTTGACTGCTGTTATTATTAACCACAGCTTTGGAACTTTAGGACAAAGTAATAAGACCTGAAATAAAAATGAGAGATATAAATATTAGAAGCAAAGAGACTACCGCATTGTTACTTAATAATAGATGGTTGCAGAAAATCCAAGAGGATAAACTGAAAATCAGTATAGACAAGAGTTCACTACGGTATCAAAATACAAAATATATAAAACTCAGTATCAACATTCAAGATTTAAAGCTTGACATGGTGGTACCTGTCTATAGTCCTGCTTACTTAAAAGGCTGAGGTGTGAGGATTGCTTGAGGCCAGGAGTTCAGTGATGTAATGTGCTATGAGCGTACCTGTGAATAGCCACTGCGCTCTAGCCTAGGCAACATAGTGAGACCCCATCTCAAACAAACACAAAAACAACAAACCATGTAAGATTTAAAAACCCAAAATATATAGATATAATAAAATATGCAGTATATTGAAAACAATGGTTTGATCCATAATGGCCACAAAAATAAAAAAAATTAGAAATAAACTTAGTAAGGTAAATAATTTTGATGAAGATTTGATTACCTAATTTATTTGACATATATTTTTAGGCTCTTTTTGCAAGATTCTACAAATATATGACAGACATTAGAATGAAAAGGTAAGATAATGGAGGGCATGGTGTTGTTTACGATTTGGTGACTGTAGCACACAAGTAAACAGCCAGTTATAATACAGCACAGTACATTATTAAATTAAGGTGAGATTGGAGTGTGAGTAAAATCATAGAGATAAACATCTTAACCATTGACAAAGGGAGAATAAACTTGTTTGACTTGTTTAGGGCCTAGACTAGAATTTTTTATTTCCTCTGGGAATTTTAATTATAGGCATGTGGATTAAGGTTTGAGTTCATGCTACCCGGGTAGTTTAGGAACTCTCACATCTAGGAATAAACTACTCTGATTGGTAACATTCTATGCTATGGAAAAAGCAAAAGAAAATCCTTTGGGGAAGGATGCAAAATTACCCTAGACTGCACGGGATTCTCACAGATCAAGCCCCATGGAATAATGGCTTACATCTTGCACACAAAAGTAGAAAAAGATGCAAAGTCACAGTTCTCAATGAGTGAGAGGTGGTGTGGTATCACAGGAGGATATTTGGTCTTTCTTTCCAGTTTCTGGCACAAAACTCCGAAGACTTTTAGAATTACATGAAAGATAAAAATGATAGGAGAGTCTTCTATTCTAAAGAGGCAACATTTGGAAGGCCTATAATAGTTTCAGGATGGGGACTGGTCACTAGAAAAACCAACCAACTTCCAGGGAGGAAACAGGGCCTGAAGATTGAGTTAATCACTAATAGTCTAATATTTAATCAATCATGCCTACATAATGATATCTTCATAAAAACCTCTCAACAGCAGGGTTTGGAGAACTTCTGGGTTGGTGAACACATTGAAATTCTAGGAGGGTGATATTTCCAGAGCAGGTATAAATGCTCCAGGTACCCTCCCTCCCCTGTCATGCATTTCTCTATACATGCTTCTAAGTTGTGTCCTTTACTTATTGTTACTGTTAATATGGTAAGTCCTGAGTTTTGTGAGTTGATCTAGCAAATTATCAAAGCTGAGAAGGGGATTATGAAAATCCTTGATTTATAGTTGCTTGGTCAGAAGTATAGAAGGCCTGGGACTTATTTTATTTTTGAGATAGAGTCTTGCTCTGTTGCTTAGGCTGGAGTGCAATGGTGTGATCTCTGCTCACTGCAATCTCTGCCTCCTGGTTCAAGCCATTCTCCTGCCTCAGCTTTCCAGGTATCTGGGACTACAGGCATGCACCACCACACCTGACTAATTTTTTTTTTTGTATTTTTTTGTATTTTTAGTAGAGACAAGCTTTCACCATGCTAGCTAGGTTGGTCTTAAACTCCTGACCCGGCTAGGCCTGGGACTTATAATCGGTATCTAAAGTAGAGGGCAGTGCTACGGGACTGAGCCTTTAACCTGCAGGGTTTCTAGTGTCAGAATTGAATTGCAATATTGAACACCTAGTGTCAGAAAGCTAGAGTAGTAGTGTGGAAAACTCTACACATTTGACATCAGAATACTGTGAGAAAAAAATCACTTCAGAATTGGTGTCAGAAGTGGGATTTGCTAGACTGGCCCTGACTCTCAGAAGCATGTGGTTTGGGAAGTGAAAGAATGACAGGGTGAAGAGGAACCTTTGATTGGCTATCCATGGTATGGACCAGCAGCTGTGCTTCAGTTAGTTACTAAACATAAAAGTTATCAATGGAATTAGAGGTGAATCTGATTCCCAGCCTTTTGGTTTGCTGAATACATAGGGTAATGCAAACTAATAGAAAAAATAAAATATACACTGTCTTGGTTATTATCGTCTATAAGAGCTAAAATGAAATTAAAAGTGACTGCCAGGTTAAACTTTAATGCTGAACCAAGCAAAGATCTCAGCTGAGCTGAACTTCAGCCACTAGCCCCCAAAGTCTCCCAAGGGGAGAAATTATGCAGGAACCACTGAGAGTACCTCTAACATCTCTGATTACGAAGAAGGTGGTCCACATTGAGGGGAGGGCAAAACCGAGAAACTACTAAAACCAGGTAGAGGAGTGTAAACACACATACCTGGGGGTATATTTTATTTTGTAGATCAGTGTCTTCAGCTTCCTTTACTAAAATGTGTTGTAAGAATGACTAACTTTAAAAAAAGTAACTTTGTTTTTAACTGTTGTAGAGTAGGAAGTCATGTTTGGGTGGACATAGGATTCAGTGCTCACTATGGGAACACTGCAGATAGGTATACATCATCCAGACACACAGTAAGTTATTCCTGAAAGAATAGTCATACTGGTAGACTAAATAAAAGTGACTATAAGATCTGTTTATCCTGAGAAGGGGGACTGTGTGGCTCCTCCTATAAATGACAAGTGGGACATCCCAGATGAAGCAGCTGATATGTTTCATATGCAAGGCATGTAAGATTGACTTCAAAATAATCAGGATATTTATCCACTAAATATGCCCATTACCCAGGTCATGGTAAATTGGTGCCCCATGTAACTTAACTGTTGCAAGTGGAGCAATAGTTATGAAATTTGCTTTCTCAGTTTCCCTTCATGGGCCTTACAGATGCTATAAAAACATTAGATTATTTAACAAGAGAATGAGGAGAGGTAGAAGAGAAAGAGAAAGGAGTTATCCCAGTGATTTGGAAATTGTTAAATAGTTATTAAGAAATGGGGTGAATAAAGCAAACACTGATAGGAGGAAACAATAGGGAAGAAGGGGAGAGTCAAAGGACTCATCCCTGCAGGTGGAATTCTTTAGATGGTTATTAAGAAATGGGATAAATAGATGCACATTGATGAGGTTAAAACAAAAGTCTTAATACAGCACTATACAAGGTGGGTGGACCAAAGGGATCCTCTGCCAGTCTCTCAATATTAAGGGGCCCCAAACAAGTTCTATTTACCCCAATTTTTAGACAGAACAGAGACCCCCACTTTGGAGTCTGTGGGTCTCCAATATCTTGAGTTTCTTCAAAAAATGTTTCAGGAACCTAGGTAGCCCCGAAAAGTAAATTACTTGATAAACAAAAATATAGTAATTCAAAACAATAGCCAAAGAAGTTAGAATCACAGAACACTTGTTTCTCCTATAAAACCTAAAAATAACACCTTAATATATGTCTGAGTTGTTTTTCAGAAATCCAGACCCACCCCCCACCCCGCACCCACAAAATGGATCCACTGGCATATAAACCTCAGATAAGGGAGACCTGAGGACTGAACTCTAACTATAATTCTTGCTTTTAAATTGCTTCCTGATGGGCCTGGAGGAAGTCACACCCACATGCCAGAGGTAACGTTCTTTTCTCCTGACCTCAAATTATAAAACAAAGCTTCTATTTGTTAACCAATTATAAACTAAAAAATCTTTAAATTTACTTATGTCCTGGAAGACTCTGCTTCAATATATGCTGCTATTTTAGGCCAAAACCAATGTACACTCTCCATGCATTAATTTACAATTTCGCTTATAACTTCTGCCTTCCTAAAGTTTACCCCTGCCTTTAAAAACCCTTGCCTGCAAGGCATCAGGAAGGTTGGAACTTAAGCGTTAGCGGCCTGATCCTTCTTGCTTGGTGCCCTGCAAATAAAACCTTTTTTCTCCTACTGTAAACCTTGATGCAAATATCTGGTCATAATGCATGAAGCAAGCGAACCCCAGTTTGGTTCATAAATGTTTGGGCCTTTGAAAAAGCTGGAAGGGAAATCTTACAATGAGAGACGTGGTCTGTAGTCATTTGGGGCAATAGACAGGCAGACTAATCAAAATAATTACTGACGGAAGGGTCAGAGTCTCTCAGCTTGATCCCTCTGCTGCAAACCCAAAATCTTTTGCAAATGAATAGGTAAAACAGTGAAGAGAAGGTTACGGAACTTTTTGACACGGGAGCATCATGCACTGTGTTAGCCAAATTTGTTGGTGAAGCCCTAACACAGGCTACAATTAGACTGAAAGAATACAGAAAAGCAAGAGCTAAGAGTAATGTCCTTTTAAAATAATATTTGGTTTTTGTCCCCAGTTCCTGACACAGCTTCTAAAATGACTGAAATTTCCTGAGTGATAGGAGCATCTCCTGTTATTCCTAACAAGCTCCTGTCAACGTGACTCTTGGTGGGCCCTTAGATAACTTTGGGATGAGGGCAGTTTGCCAAAGAAACCAACCATGTGATTAGAGGCTTGGAATGTTCAGTCTCATGCCTCCCCCACCTCTGGAGAGAGGAGAGAGGCTGGAGATTGAATTAATCACCAATGACCAATAATTTAAACAAGGATGCCTATATAATGAAAATTGGGATTCAGAGACCTTCCGGGTTGGTGAAGACATCACAGTGCTGGGAGAAGAGCGTACCCAAAGAGGCCCTGGAAGCTCTACATTTCTTACCCTTAATATCTTGCCCTGTACATCTCCCGTTTGGCTGTTCCTGAGTGGTATCCCTTATAATAAACCAGTATAAGTAAGCAAAGTATTTTCCTGAGTTCAGCAAACTAATGCTTGATCACGAGGAGGGGGTTGTGAAAACTCCTGATTTGTAGCTGGTTGATCAGAAGTATTGCAACTGCTATCTAAAATGGGCAAAGTTTTGTCATATCGAAGCCTGCAACTTGTGGGACCTGACACTGTTTGGTAGAAAAACCCCAACATCTCCCCTCCCTCTTGATCTCCACATCCGGGAGACCGCCTAAAGACCACAGTCTGCCTGGTAACACTGAGCAACCAATCATGGCCCAGCCTTAGCCCGCCAAAGCTGAGCCAATCCCCATACAACTCAGCTCCCCTCTCCACCCATCCTGATCATTTACCAACCATTCACTGCCACCTCAACTGCTGGCCTCCCCATCTCTATAAAATCACCCAGCCCCAGTCGCTGGGCGCAGCTCTCCCTTTGTCCCTCTCTCCGCCCGCTCGAGTTGCCCGTAGACCCCAATACACCTGGACTCGGCCTTCGGCTCTCAGAGTGTTACTTGGGACTAGACAACTGGGAAAGGACGACAGAAGGGGGTCGTACATTCGGGGGGGGGTCACACAAATGGTGCCGAAACCCGGGAAGGTGAGGGCTGCTGACCCCCAGCGGCCCCCCTCCCTCCGGCGACCTCCCTTCCCTTCCTCCAACTCGGCTTCCACGCTCCGAATAAGGTAAGTCCTTTTTCTTACCTACCTTCCCTGTGGTGCGCGTAGCCCCCCCCCTCCCAGTTTCCACTCCACAGATCTCTCGCCAAGCTCCGGCCAGCCCGAGTAAGATCCCCCACCCAGGCTCCAGGAGCCTTAGGAGCAGTCAGACAGGGGACGCCTTCTCTGACTCTCCTATCCACACCCACCATAGGAACGGTCAGACGGGGGACGCCTTTTCTGACTCTTCCTATACCACTCTCTA
>CAUYLG010055571.1:0-59417 GCA_963573385.1 Cacajao melanocephalus
CTTAAGTTCCCACTCAACGCTTATTATTCATGAGCGAATTCATACTGGAGAGAAACCATGTAAATGTAAAGTATGTGGAAAAGCCTTCAGACAGAGTTCAGCTCTCATTCAACATCAGCGAATGCATACTGGAGAAAGACCCTATAAGTGTAACGAATGTGACAAAACATTCAGGTGTAACTCATCCCTTAGTAATCACCAGAGAATTCATACTGGAGAGAAACCGTATCGATGTTTAGAATGTGGGATGTCTTTTGGCCAAAGTGCAGCTCTTATACAACATCAGAGGATTCATACAGGAGAAAAACCCTTTAAATGTAATACATGTGGAAAAACTTTTAGACAAAGCTCATCACTTATTGCACATCAAAGAATTCACACTGGAGAGAAACCCTATGAATGTAATGCATGTGGAAAACTCTTTAGCCAAAGGTCATCCCTCACTAATCATTATAAAATTCACATTGAAGAGGACTCCTTAAAAGCTGATTTGCATGTGTGAAAGCAGTAAACCAAAACTCATCAGAGAATACATGCTTGAGAATGAAATACGAGAAAACTTTTAGTTCTCATCGGATACTAAGTTTTAAGAATGAACTTTAGCTACGTAATACATATGGGGAAAGCTTTCATACTTGTCTCACCCACTTTTAAAAATATCCCAAGACAATTCACTGTTGCAGACATTGAAATTGGCCATTTGTAAGATAAAAGGTATGTTTTAAAAATCTCTTTATTAGCATATGCTATCTGTGATATGCAAAAATGAGAAAACTTGGTGCTGAGGTGTTGGAGTTTTCCTTAGAAAAACAACTGTATAAGCTACTAGTGTATAAAAATTAGCATATTTATTACAGCAGACATTTTAATAGCAAACAAAATAATTGATCTTAAAAATATATGCAATAGGCCAGGCACGGTGGCTCACGCCTGTTATCCCATCACTTAGGGAGGCTGAGGTGGGCAGATCACCTGAGGTCAGGAGTTTAGAGACCAGCCTGGCCAACATGGTAAAAACCACATCTCTACTAGAAATAGAAAAATTAGCTGGGTGTGGTGGCCCATGCCTGTTATCTCAGCTACTCAGGAGGCTGAGACAGAATTGCTTGAACCCAGGAGGCAGAGGTTTCAGTGAGCCGTGATCGCGCCACTGCACTCCAGCTTGAGCAAAACTGTCTCAAAAAAAAAAGATGACACACACACACACACAGTGCATGCAACATATGTTTACTTGGCAGGGGAGTTACCATGATCACAAAGGTGGTTCTCCCAGAGCAAGGCTTATCCATTGTACTCCAGATGTGCTGACCCCTGCTATTTCCCCAAATGTGGGAAACTCAACTGCATAATATGTGGTAGTAGGGGACTGCATTCATGCTTTCCCCTGGGGGAAAAATAGTTTAATACTGTAAAATATTTCTCAGCCACCATGTGCAACTATTGGCAAATACTGCAGTAATTCATAAACATTTTCTGATATTGCATATATATATGTGTGTGTGTGTGTGTGTGTGTGTATATATATGCAATATTAGAGCAAAGGACCAAATAAGAGATAAAAACTAACTGAACTACCTCTCAGTGTCTGGAATTTACCTTTTCCTGACCTATTGTCAAACTTCGTGCATGGCTTTTATTAAAGAAGAAAAAAATCTGTTCTATTTATTTCCAAACAATAAATAGCCTTCCATATTTGGTACACATTTCCTAGTTTTGTTTTCAGAAATTTTTGTCTTGAGGTCATATTTATTATGAAACCATACTTGCTATCCTCTGAACAGTAATGTTAGATAATTTAGGTTGAAGCATTTTGTTTGTTTAGACAATCACTTCAAGGTTAAAGCTATTAATATTTTTTAGTTGGCTGCAGATGGAATCCTACCTGTTTAAAGAGCCTATCACCTGTCACAGTCTTCAAAAGGTACCAGTTTATGAAATAAAAGATTGTTTTCCTCATGGGGTTTTCTAGTTTTTAAAAGTTTCAGACAGCAAAGGAAAATTTTAAAAAATAATTGTAAATTTCAAAACTGGTTTATTCTGTAATGTTTGTTTAAGGCTGAGTGTGGGCCAGATATTATCCCCAGCTCTAGAAACTGCATAGACGAAAGAAACAGAACTTAAGAAGTCATGAGTTGTGTGGGTGGAGAAGAGATTAAAGGGAGTAAACAATTTATAATGTGTTAAAGAGGTTTTCACAGGTAAATAGGTAAGCTGTGATGCTGTGTTGCAGAATACAAATAGAGAGATGTGCATGGGATGCAGAAATAAGGAAGGGAGACCAAGTGAACCAGGAGAGACCAGCAATACTGTCCCAGAGACCACGATGCCTGAGCCCAGTTTTGAAGATAATAGGTATTCTTCATAAAGTGAGATTCTTAATAGAGGGAAACACATGGACAAAGGTGTAGGTGGGTGGGTGACAGCATATTACATTTGTAAAGAATCTATAGAAAGTAATGAAAAAAGATAACTGAAGCTTGAGAAGGCAGTGGCTTAGGTAATAAAAGGTCCTACTTGCCAAACTAAGGAATTTGACTTTTACTCTGAAATTTAGGGTACCAAGTAATGATTTTAAGTAATGGAAACTGTATTGCATCAATGTATGGAGGATGAAGTTAGGAGATTGAAGACAGCTGAACAGACTGAAGCCTAGAATTCAACCTCCAGTGATTGGTGAAGGAGGCTCTAAGCTCAAGCAAGGGTAGTCAGTGAAGAATATGTTGCAAATACTAATGTAGTAAGAATAGATAGGGCATAGTTTTTGCAGTCAAATAATTGGGGAAGGTGACTGACATACAGGGTAGATTAACTGCTAGGTTTCTTAGTTACCTGGATGGATGGTGATGTGATACACCTTGTAGGCAATGTAGGGGTAAACAGTTTGATTTTATACATGTCAAATTAGTCATCCAGGCCAGGCACAGTGGCTCATGCCTGTAATCCCAGCATTTTGGGAGACCAAGGCAGGTGGATCACCTGAGGTCAGGAGTTCGAGGCCAGCCTGATCAATATGGTGAAACCCCGTCTTTACTAAAAATACAAAAATCAGCCAGTCATGACTGCATGTATTCCCAGCTACTCAGGAGGCTGAGACAGGAGAATTGCTTGAACCCGGGAGGCAGAGGTTGCAGTGAGCCGAGATCATGTCACTGCACTTCAGCCTGGGCGACAGAGTGAGACTCTGTCTCAAAAAAAAAAAAAAATTGGTCATCCAAGTCTAAAAGGGCAGTGTGAGCTGGATGGCTTAGGAGTAATGTAGTTAGTAGTGACAAGTATGGCACATGTAAATTGGCCATGATAATGTATAGATTAGAATGAGAAAGGGATCATGGATACAATGCAGGAAAACATCAGTATACAAGAAGTTGATGAAGGAATTGTGCAAAGATGAAAAGGAATGGTCCTTTATGTGGGAGAAACGGCAGAAGAGTGATGTCACTGAGCCCAAGGGATAAATGAATCTCAGATGGCAGTAGTGTCAGGTGCTATAAATCAAGTCATAGGAGTAAATTGGTAAATAAGGAGATATTGGAGACTTTGGCAAGAGAAATTTCACTGAAGTAGAGTGCACAAGTAGGCTGTGACAGACAGTATTTCAGGTGTAATTGAAGGGAAGAATGACTTCGGGAGTGTTTCTATTTTAATGATTTAATGTATACACATGTTAAGAGTGGATTAAAGAAAACATCGCTGGGAGGAACATTTTCTGAAAGACATTCGAGTCAGCACAGGTGGAGGAATTAATCTAACTTCAGGTGGAGGAAAAGCCCACATAAAGATGGGAATACAGATAAGTTTGTTTGATTTGGAGGTGAAGGAATTTTTGCCTGCTGACTCATTTTCTGTAAGATAGGAGAAAGACTTCATTTTTTAAGTTGTTGCTAAGAATAGCAATTTGGATATTTGGGTGCTTAATAATCTGGCTGGACGTGGGGGCTTACACCTGTAATCCTAGCACTTGGGGAGGCCAAGGCAGGCAGATTGCCTGAGCTCAGGAGTTTAAGACCAGCCTGGGCAACACAGTGAAACCCCTTTTCTACTGAAGTACAAAAAATTTGCTGGGCATGGTGGCGCACACCTATAGTCCCAGCTTCTAGGGAGGCTAAGGCAGGAGAATCGCTTGAACCCTGGTGATGGAGGTTGCAGTGAGCTGAGATCGCACCACTGTACTCCAGCCTGGGCAACAGAGCAAGACTACGTCTCCAAAAATAATAATAATAAATTAATGAGTTTCAGTCTTTCCCTGGAGATTTTTTGGGAAGTCAAGGGTCTTGAGTTTATTTCCTACCCTTGTTTCAATAAAAAAGCTCCATGTTTATCACTTTTATATATTTGATAGTTACTATTTTTTGTAATAAGGAAAAAATTTGCTGGTGAATTAAAGTTTGAAAAGTACTCAGGGAGAGAGAGACAATGTTTTTTAAAAAGTGGTAAATCTGAAGAGACTGGAAATAAATGTCAGAGTTCAACAGGCATGTGGAGGTAGGTGGAAAGGCATTCCAAACTGGGGAAAAGCTTGTGCAGTGGCACGGAGGCATGATGTGTGTATTATTGCAAACATACAGCCATGACTGTATCATTGCAAATCGTATTTTAAAACTTCATTTCTGTTTGTTGCTGGTGTATTAGTACAGTTGGTTTTTGTGTGTTGACTTTGTGTCCAGCAACCTAACTAAATTCTCTTATTTTTAATAGCTCGTTTGTAGATTCTTTTGAATATTCTGCATACACAATCATCTAAATAATTTCCATTCTATTTCTCTTTTCCAATCATAATACATTTTATTTGTTTTTCTTACATTATAGCACTATATAGCACAGGCCAGTACAGTGTTGAATAGAACTAATAAGTATTTCTCTATTTAATATTATGTTAGCTTTAATTTCTTCGCAGGCTGGGCATGGTGGCTCACACCTATAATCCTAGCACTTTAGGAGGCCAAAGCAAGAGAATTGCTTGACCCCAGGAATTCGAGACCAGCCTGAGCAACAACAACAACAAAATTAGCCAGGCATAGTCGTGCACATCTGTAGTCCCAGCTACTTGGGAGGCTGAGGTAAGAGAATTGCTTGAGCTCAGGAGGTTAAGGCTGCAGTAAGCTCTGATCCCACCACTGCGCTCCAGCTTGGGCAACAGAGCCAGATTCTGTCCCCACTCACCCCACCGCCAAAAAAATTGTTTGTGGATCCCTGTTATCAGAATAAGGACATTCCCTCACATTCCTAGTGTAATGTGAGTTTTCATCATAAAAGGAAGTAGTATTTTGTCATATCCATTTTCTGCATTGGTTGAAATGATCATTTTGTTTTTCTCTTCATTCTTTTAATAGATAATTAAATTGTCTGAATTTTGGTGTTAACCTAGTGTTTCATTCCTGAAATTCTGCTTGGTCATGGTATATCATCATAAATGTGTGTGTGTATATATATAAGATGAGATTTCTTCCTTAGTAAATAGAAGCCTGATGAAGTACCTGACGTTGTATTCTAAGAACTTAGAGCAAAAAGAAATTATCCAACTCTTAAGGATAGATGTAATAATACATGGAAATGAAGTACTCTTGGAAGGCAAGGCCAAAAGTAATGGAGGAGCAAAAGGCTCAGAGGAAGAGTAAATCTAGCATCTGTAGGGACCTGTAGAGAGGCCTGCCTTGCTGGTGTAGAGGGCTCCTGGTAGGATAAAATAAAAATATTTGAAATGAAAGCTACAGTCAAAGACTTTGAATGGTGTATAAGACTATAGGAGTTTGGATATGATGCTGGACATATTAATTCACTGTATATTTCTGAGGAGCAAATGACCAATTTGAAGACTATTTTAGGAAGAACTATCTGATAGAGGAGATGACTCGATCATTTCTGGCTTCAGAAACTGAAGGACTGATTGTTGAGAGTAGGACTTTGGGTGAGTCTGTGAGAAGAGTTCTTAGTAAGAACTAAAAATGTTATTTCTGTTCTTAGTGTCTGAAACTGTTCTGGTATTTTGCCAAATACTACAGATGGTACAATTCTTTATTTATTTATTATTATTTTTTTCAGATGGAGTCTTGCTCTGTTGCCAGGCTAGAGTGCAGTGGTGCAGTCTTGGCTCACTGCAACTTCTGCCTCCTGGGTTCAAGTGATTCTCCTGCCTCAGCCTCCCAAGTAGCTGGGACTACAGGCGGGTGGCACCACGCCGAGCTAATTTTTGTGTTTTTAGTAGAGACAGTGTTTCACCTTGTTAGCTAGGATCATCTCGATCTCTTGATCTTGTGACTCGCCCACCTCAGCCTCCCAAAGTGCTAGGATTACAGGAATGAGCCACCGCCAAAATTCTTAATTAAAGCTGACATAGTTATATTTTTCAAAATTAAGTTACAATTAGTCTTTCAAAGTCAGAAGGTATTTAGTATCATGGTTCAGTCTGTCCCAGGCTGTGAAGTCAGTTATTTCAGTAATGTAATTTCTAAGATCTATTAAAAAATGAAAAATTTTTTATTTTCAGATACAACTTTTTTTTTTTTTTTTTGAGACAGAGTCTTGCTCTGTCACCCAGGCTGGAGTTCAGTGGCATGATCTTGGCTCATTGCAACTTCCGCCTCCTGGGTTCAAGCCATTTTCCTGCCTCAGCCTCCTGAGTAGCTGTGATTATAGGCTCCTGCCAGCACATCTGGCTAATTTTGTATTTTAGTAGATACAGGGTTTCTCCGTGTTGGTCAGGCTGGTCTCAAAACTTTTGACCTCAGGTGATCTGCCCACCTCAGCCTGCCAAAGGGCTGGAATTATAGGCGTGAACTACCATACCCGGCCTTATTTTCAGATATAACTTTCTGTGAGGTCACTGAACAGTCAAGAAACCTCCATGTTTTCCAGCCCCCATTCTGCTTCAAGTTACATAGTTTCTAGCCTTTTCAACTCTAGAAATTCCACAGTATTATTTAATATCCTGCTTTATGGTTCTTAGTGGTATATGGTATAGATCAACTCAAAATTTTAAATGTTCATCATAAGAATTTTTGTTGAGAGATTTCAAGATGAGTTGACCTGAGGATAAAAAGAACTACAAAGAAATTTTACTATTTTCTTGTTGGTACATATTGTTCAATAAAATATTGGTATATATTGTTCAATAAATTGTGCATTATGAATTAAATTTTCAACCTAAAAATCAGATTGTTCCAGGAAGATGGAATAGACGGATGTACCTTTCCTTATTTATCCCATACATCTGAAACCTTGTATATTATAAACAAACATAAGACTCTGGTGATTGATTTTTTTTTTTTTTTCCTTCAAGACAGGGTCTTGTTCTCTTGCCCAGGCTGGAATGCAATGACATAATCATGGCTCACTGCAGTCTTGATCTCCAAGGCCCAACTGATCCTCCCATTCTAGCCTCCAGAATAGCTGGGACCACAGTCCTGCATATGCATCACCATGCCTGCCTATTTTTTTTTTTTTTTTTTTGTAGGGATGGCTCTCCCTATGCTTCCCACGCTCAAAATCCTGAGCTCAGGTGATCCTTCCACCTTGGCCTTCCAAAGTGCTGGGATGCAGGTATAAGCCACCATACCTGACTTGTGGTGATTGTTTTTGCCTCATATATCCCAGACTTGGAGCTGAAGAAGATGGAAACCCAGAAACACCAACAGAGACCCACCATAAAAGGAAGCCCTAAGAAAAGCCTACTGTCTCTACCCAAAGGACCAGCAATTGGGCAGTTTAGCAAGACAGAAAACTTGAGATGGCCACTCTACTTTAGTCAGACAACCAGATAAAGCTGGTCCTATGACTATGCATATCCACAAAGCTAAGTGGGGAGTCTAGACTTATACCCTTAAAAGGATGTAAAGAAGGTTCATAAAACCCTGCTGGGTGGTGTCAGAGAATGCCAAGTTAGGTTATTCATCCACACTAGCTGGTAATGAGCACCTACCCTATCCTAGCAGTAATAGTGCGGACCATGTGCAGAAAGATCTTCCCCATTTCTGCTAGGTTGGTGTAAGTGGAGGCCTAGTGCAGAGTAAGACCATTTACCACTGCCCAGTGGTAATCAGACCACATTCCAACCCCACAGTGTTGTTGGAAGGTAAATAGGGAGCAGGAACAAGGCACACTTATAGCTCCCAGCCATAGTTGTATCAGTGTAGGCCTAGTAAGCTGCCAGAAATTTCACCCACACAAGTAAAATGGAGACCCTTATATCATGTGGTGTCTAGAGATGGCAAGTGAGGAACCTGAACTTCTAGTCCACCTGATCAATTAAGAATCAAGTTTCATAACATAATACCAAAATTGTTGAAGTTTCAAAAAAAAGTCATGTCAAGAGCCAGGAAGAGGCCAGACGTGGCTCACGCCTGTAATCCCAGCACTTTGGGAGGCCGAGGCGGGAGGATCACCAGGTCAGGAGATCAAGACCATCCTGGCCAACATGGTGAAACCTCATCTTAAAAAAAACAAAACAGGAAGATCACTTGAATGAAAAAAGACAATCAGTACACACTAGCAAGTTAATGATAGACATGTTAACAATTATCTGACAAAGATTTTAAAGTACTGTCATAAGCATGTTTCAATGAGCAATTATGAAAATGTTTGAAATAAGACTCAGCAAAGAAATGGAATGTTTCAGCAAAAATGAGATTAAAGTGGAAATTTTAGAACTAAAATACAGTAACCAAAAATTAAAAAAATCAGTGTATAGGCACAAAAGCAGAACTGAGAGGACAGGGGAAAGTATCAGTGAACTTGAAGATATAATAGAATTTACTCAGTCTTAAATACAGAGAAAAAACAGACTGAAAAAAAGAGACTCAGGAATCTGTAGAAGTATAATAAATCTAACAATATAATCAGAGTTCAGGAGAGAGAAGAAAGAGTGGGCCTGGAAAGTCTTTGAAGTATTAATGGCTGGAAGGTCCCGAGTTTAATAAAAGACACGAACCTATAGATATAAAAAGCTGAGCAAACCCCCCAAAGCATGAAACCAAAGAACCCACACCAAAACACATCACAGTTCAACTTTGGAAAACTAAAAGACAAAATCTGGAGGCTAGAGAGAAAAATCACACCTTACTTGTAGGGATAAAAATCAAATGAAAACAGATTTTTCATCAGAAACCAAGGAGGCACAACATTTTTCAAGTACTGAAGTAAAAGAATTTTTAACCCAGGGAAATTACATCGGCAGAATAGGAAGCCTTAGGCCCTTGTTCTCCCACAGAGAAATTAACTAACAACGAAATACAAAACAAATTGCTTCTATGAGAATGCCAAACACTAATAAGAGGTTGTAGCACACCAGGTGAGTGCAAAGATGAGACACATCAATGTGGTAGAAAAATTTTACCCACCCTGGCCACTCCCACTGCCTAGCATGGCAAAGTGTGATCAGGAAAAAAATCACTTGGCTCTCAGCTTCTCCCTCAGGAGGGAAGAAGAGTGGACTGTGCATCCAGTGTTCTCGCTTTTCATGGGGCTTTCCAAGGATATGGTTTCTGTCTCATGAGACTCAGAAAACTGACTGGAATTAGTAGTTTGGATGCTAGATTGGGGGCTGCTGAGAACAAAGGCGAACACTGCAGTTTGTTACATCACCAGAGAGACTGTAATACTGCAAACAGCAAGGGGAGCAAGAGGTTGCAAACTAAAGAAGCAGCAGGCAAAGACCTCATTATATGCACAGGTGCAGAGAAGTAGCTTCCCCAGAAAAAGTTTGAGACAATCCCAAAATCTCTACTTGTGCTAAATGATGATGGTCTTCTTTTATACAAAGCCAGTCCTTCAAGACTGCTGGAGGGGACTGTTTTTTCAAAGGGCCAATCTCAACAAAAGATCACAAGGCTATAGAGAAAGAGTGAAACACGTCCCATTAAAAAAAAAAAAAAACTACAGAAACCAACCCTAAAGAAATGGAGATCTGACCAGCCATGGTGGCTCATGCCTATAATCTCAGCACTTTGGGAGGTCAAGGCGGGCAGATCACATGAGACCAGGAGTTTAAGACCAGCCTAGCCGACATGGTGAAACACCGTCTCTACTAAAAATGCATAAATTAGCCAGGTGTAGTGGTGGGCACCTGTAGTACCAGCTACGTGGGAGGCTGAGGCAAGAGAATTCCTTGAACTTGGGAGGCGGAGGTTGCATTGAGCTAAGATCATGCCACTGCACTGCAGTCTAGATGAGACTCTTGTCTCAAAAAAAAAAAAAAATGCCAAAGGGAATTTTTAAATTAAAAGGTAATAACAACATGAAACTGTATGAAAATATGAAGAGCTCTGATAAAGGTAAATAGATACAGAATCCCTTAGTACTGTAATGTTGGAACATAAACCATTTTTAAGGCTGATGTAGAATTTAAAAGAAAAAAGCAAAGCTAGGCTCATGCCTGTAACCCCAACACTTTGGGAGGCTGAGGCAAGTGGATCACTTAAGGTCAGGAGTTTGAGACCAGCCTGACCAACATGGTGAAACCCCGTCTCTACTAAAAATACAAAAATTAGCTGGGCATGGTGGCAGGTGCCTGTAATCCCAGCTACTTGGGTGAGGCAGGAAGATCACTTGAACCTGGGAGGTAGAGGTTGCAGTGAGCCAAGATTGCACCACTGCACTCCAGCCTGTACAACAGAGAGACTCCATCTCTTAATTTAAGAAAAAAAAAAAAAGCAAAGCTGGGCATGGTGGCATGTACCTGTAATCCTAGCACTTTGGGAGGCTGAGGTGGAAGGATCACTTGAAGCCAGGAGTTCGATACCAGTCTGGGCAACGTAGGTAGATCCTGTCTCTAAAAAACGTTTAAAAAAAAGAAAAAACTGATTGCTATACTTTTTTGGTAGATTAGCCCTTTTATCATTATGTAATTTTCCTCTCTGTCTCAATTTTCTTTGTCTACAAAGTCCACATTATCCAATATTAATACAATAGACCACTGCAGTGCCTTTGGCATTGAACTCTTGGGATTCTGGGTGATCACGGGCATTGTTCAATATCAAAAGAACATTCATGGGCAATCCCTTACTGGCAAAGTACTTCCTGATTTCATGGTCAAAAGCATCAGTGGAACCAGTCCAGAAAAAGTTTCTCATTGTTCAGGCCTTTGGTTGTATGCCCAAGGACAGAAAGTTCATACTTCCTTTTCCTTCCAAGGCTTGGAGGTTAGCAGCATTACAGATAACAGCAGTTCAGATCATAAATCTGACTACATTTGCACAAAACAGTAGAGATACTCTACCCTTTCCTGCCTTTATTTATTTATATTTTGCAAAGACAACATCTCACCATGTTGCCCAGGCTGTCCTGGAACTTGGGGTCTCAAGTGATTACCCCCAACCTCGGCCTCCCAAGGTGCTGGGTTTACAGGCTCCAGCCACTGTACCCAGCCTGGCTTTTAGCTTTCTTACAGCTGTCTGGGATTTGGCATTCTTTCAGGTTTGCTGAGAAAATAACATCCTTCTGTTTCCAAGATTTAAAATGTTGCTGGTGTATCCTTACTTGTTTTTCCTGACCTTGTGAATTAACAGCTTTTCAAACAATCCCTTAAATTTGCTTTTAGTGGTACAGAGGAGGCAAAATATATTTTCCTTGCCCATCCTATGTTCACGGCTGAGGCCCCTAAGACAAAAGATTAACAAGAGAAAAACATACAAGTTTCTGTAAGTTTACATGACACAGGAGCCTACATAAAGAAATGAAGTCCCAAAGAAACAGTTAAAGTTGTGTATTTTTATACTAAATATGGTGAAGAGTCATGGAGAAACATAAATGGACAAAGGATATGATCTAATGGTAATACAATAGGGGGAACTTAACAAGGTCTGTTTGTTCAGAGTTTTTTATGTGACTGTGTGTCTTCGGTAATAAAGATGCTACTTTTCCTCCAGGTAGAGGGAGGGCAAATCTCACATGAGAATCTTATGACCTGCTTCAGGGGAAGGTCAGGAAATTCTTCCTAGGTACAGCCTGCTTTGTGGGAGATGTGTGGAAAAGTCCTTCCTGTTTCTGCTGTTTTCTCAAATGCTGAGGTGCCATATTTTGGTGGTGTGTCCTGAACTACATAAATACGTATTGGGAGGAAAAAAAAATTTGGTTGTCTTCTATCCAATCTGCCTTCTTTTCTTCTTTACTGTATGCTTTAAAGGCTGCCAAATTTTCTCTAAATACTCCCTTTACCTAAATCTTTTCTGAAAACTTTCTAGTCTTTTAAAAAATGTCTAGCTTTATTGCATTGTCAAAGAGTATGGTCTGTGTGATACCAATTCTTTGAAATTTGAGGCTACTTAGCAGACTAGTATGAGGTCATTTTGAAAATAAATACATGCTCTTACATGTGTTTTCTTCAGTTTTGGGATGGAGTAGTCTACATGTCTATTCATTAACATGAAACTAATTTTGATCTTCATATATTTCATATCTTTAGGGACCTTTTTGTCAGCTTTTCTATCAATTACTGAGAAAGTAGGTTACAAATAACTCTGAGGCCTGGGTGGTGGCTCATGCCTAGAATCCCAACATTTTGGGAGGCCAAGGCAGGACGATTGCTTGAGCCCAGAAGTTAGAGACCAGCCTGGGCAACAGAGTAAGATCCTATCTGTACAAAAAAGGAAACAAAACTAAAAATAACTCCTTGCTGTGGTGAATTTGTCAGAACTCTGTGGTTCTGCCCATCTTTGCTTTATGTATTTTGTATCTTATTAAATACACAAAAGTTTTCTTTCCTGGTATATTAATTTTTTTTTTTTTCGAGACAGACTTTTGCTCTTGTTGCCCAGGTTACAGTGCAATGGCATGATCTTGGCTCACTGCAACCTCTGCCTCCCGGGTTCAAGCAGTTCTCCTGGCTAGCCTCTTGAGTAGCTAGGATTACGGGCATGCACCACCACACCCAATTTTTTTTTTTTTTTTTTTTTTTTTAAGACAAGAGTCTCTCTCTTGTTGCCCAGGCTGGAGCGCAGTGGCGTGATCTCATCTCACTCCAACTTCCACCTCCCAGGTTCAAGCGATACTCCTGCCTCAGCCTCCTGAGTAGGTGGGACTATAAGCACCCATTACCACGCCTGGCTAATTTTTTGTATTTTTAGTACAGATGAGGTTTCACCATCTTGGCCAGGCTGTTCTTCAACTCCTGACCTCAGGCGATTCACCCTACTCAGCCTCCCGAAGTGCTGGGATTACAGCATGAGCCACTGTGCCCAGCCTAAATTAATTCTTTTATCATTATGTAATTATCTTCTCTACCTGTAGCAATACTTTTTGCCTTAAAGTTTGTTTGATATAAATGTAGCTACATAAACTTTCTATGTTTAATACTTGCATGTTACATCTTTTTCCAACTTTGACTTTCAAGCTTTGTGTATCCTGTTTTATTAGAGAGCTAGATTTTTACAAATCTATTCTTACAGTATTTTTAATTCAAAAGCTCATTCTATGTGTCTGTCTAGTGATTATTGATAGATTTGGATTTATTGCTATCATCCTATCATCTTCTTGTGTACTATTTGTGCCAACTTTTCTGATTTTCTCTCTTCCACCCCAAACTCTCTCCTTACTTTTTGGAAATTGCACACTCTTACATTGTGGAGTTTTATGAAGGACCATTTCTCTACCAGAACAACTGTGATGAATATGCTCATGTTTTCCATGTTACAGTTCTCTTGTGATCCTGGAGACAACTGGTTCAAGTCATTTGTCTTAGTGCAGCAATAGATTTTTGCTTAGTTAATCATGTGTGGGGCTAGCTGGGTTACCTCAGGTTGACTATATGAATAGTTAAGTTTTTCATATTTTTCAGCATTTTGAAATAGTTCAGACAGTTGTGAGAGAGAAAGAGCCAGATATTAAGGCAGTAAAAACAGATTTTATTAAGTAGTACTGCAGTGGAGGAAAGCAGCTTCAGTAAAGCTGAGCTCAACTCTGAATACAGCAAAACCAGCCTGGGATTTATAAAGCCAAGAAGCACAGTGGGTGGAAAATGTCTAAGAGCAGACGTCAGAGGTAGGGGATTCTCGCTAACAGCAGGCTAAGAACTTAAGACTTCAAGGTGGCAGATGAGAAATTTGGTCAGCTATTGAGGGTGGGATCGGTAGCAGGATTCTAGGGCCTCACAGGCTCAGGCAAGGCCTAGTTAAAAACAGGGCTGGTCGGGCACGGTGGCTCACGCCTGTAATCCCAGCACTTTGGGAGGCCAAGGCGGGCAGATCACGAGGTCAAGAGATTGAGACCATCCTGGCCAACATGGTGAAACCCCGTCTCTACCAAAAATACAAAAAAAATTAGCTGGGCGTGGTGGCGTGTGCCTGTAGTCCCAGCTACTCGGGAGGCCGAGGCAGGAGAATTGCTTGAACCCGGTAGGCGAAGGTTGCAGTGAGCCGAGGTCGCACCACTGCACTCCAGCCTGCTGCGTGGTGATGGAGTGAGACTCTGCCTCAAAAACAAACAAAAAACCACAAAAAAAACAGGGCTTAGAGGCCTAAAGTTTGGTTAAGGAGAGTGTCTTTCTTACAGTGAAAGTAAGAGGCAGGAAATCAGCTACCTTTAGAAAACTAAGTATTACCATCTAAGCTGCTACATTGATCTGTACATCTCCAAGTTCCAAAGTGGCAGATGCATTTGAAATTACCGGAACATAGGCCACACATTTAACTGATGGAGAATTTGTCCACATTCTGAAGGGTGATAATTCTGAAACACTTCCAGCAGCGCCTGACAGTGAGTGAGCTGGGGGACGGGGTGTGGTTGCGATTCCTGAGGGGCCCGCAACGCGTGCCGCACTGTGCGACCTCATGTCTTCGTTACCCCTTGGCGAGGGGGACCTCTGGGTTCCGTCCTTTCAGAGGACAGAGAGGCTTACCCAAGGCCGTCCCCCCTTTCCATGGGGTGGACGTCGACATGCTCCAAAGAGGCACATCTTTAGCCAGGGTAACGCGGCCGCCTGGGAACCCCGCGTCCCGCCTAGAAACCCGACGACGTGCGCAGCGGCCACACAGTGGACCACTGCCGCTGGTGACTGGCACAGCGTCGCCCTGTGGGGCCCCCACGCTTGCGCACTCCGACGGCCGGGCCGTGCTGCGGCCCCGCAGCCTTGTGGGAAATGTAGTCCGGCGCTCCGGGCTGCAGGCGCCGGGCGCGGCTGCGTCGGTCGCCGGCTGCTCCAGCTTCTGCTGGGAGAGGGTGAGTGCGGGGCCCGCGGCGGGGGCGCGCGCCAGCCTTGAGTCTCGTAGGCCACCGCTGAAGGAACTTAGGACTGCAGGGCGAGGCGGGCTGCGCAGGGCTGAGAGGCCGGCCCGGCGGCGGATGGGCCAGGGGCGCGGCCTCAGTGTACCTGTGGAGCGCCGGGCCCCCCTCAGCTCCCAGTGCGCTCCCTCTTCCCCAGGAGCGGACAGCGGGAGCACTTCAGGAGCTGTTTCCTCCGGTGCGGTCCCGGGGCAGGCGCGGAGGTGGAATCACAGCCTGGGAGCGGCGGGCATAGGGGTTCGAACAAGGGCTACACAGGCCACCACGGGTCAGGGAGGGGCCCAAGGTTCCAGGAGTCGCTCGGACCCGGCTTCCTCCCTGGCTTTCCCCGGCCAGCGCAGCCTCGTCCCGGGACACGCCGCGAAAGTGGAGCGAACCTGCCCCGCGGACATCCCGGGGATTCTGGGCCAGAGACCGGGGTCTCCCTGTGCAGCACCTGCCCTTTGTGTAAACCGCGTCTGGGGACCCGCCTTCTGGTTCTCATTCCTAGGGCATTGGCAGGGCTCTCCTCCCATCTCTCCATAAGAATAGGGAGGCTAGCCAACCCGGTGCAGGTTTCTACCTCAGGGAATCTTTTTATTTGGAAGTCGTTTGACTGTAACACAACTAGAAAATTCATATTAAAAGAATCATTCAAAATCTATCTAAATCTTCATGGCAGCGTGGATATGTGTATAAGCATAGAAACACTTTGCACTTTGTTTTTAAACAGAAATATATTAGTAGCTTTTTCCTCTGTCTTTTAAAATTGAGTCATGAGATGCATTTTGTAAGGTGTTTGAAGTGCACACATCTTAAGCCTCATAATTTTTACTGGCCTGAACACCACCCAATGAAGATAGAGAATACACCTAAAAAAAAAAATTTAATATGTTGACACCATCTACTTACACCAAATTTTAAATACAGCTACATCGTCATTTTAATGAGTTCACGTGAGGGAAAGTATGGATGTGAATCCTCTCCTTAGGTTTTTGTGTTAGGTTTTTTTTTTTTTTTTTCAATATTATAAACAATATAGGCCGTCTAGCTACATACATCTTTGCATTTTGTCTTATTCTATAAATCTCTTAAAGTGGAACTTCTAAGTCAAGGGTACAGTAAGGCTTTTGATACCTCCTGTCTTATTCCTTCCAGAAAAGTGACAGTTTATATAAACACTTGCAGTGTTAAGAGTGCCAGATTTACCCACACCAACTCTCAATGTTAGTATTCTCTTTAACTTCTGAAAGATGAAAAAAGGTTGTTTACATTTGCATTTTGAACACTAATGAATATTTTCATGCAGTTTGCATTTTGTATTTTAATTTTGTATCTGATACATAATCATGTTTCCTGACTATGCAGAGATGTCACAGGTTCATATGGACATGAAAACCTTTTCTTCACATTTGGGTGTTTGATATCATTGTCAGCAAAGTCTTCTGTCCCACAAGATCACAAAAATGTTTGTAGTTTCTCTTAGTACTCTTATTTTTTGTGTACATTTTAATTCTTTTCCAAATGATAAGCCTCTGTTAACGTTACTTTTTTCTTTGCTTATATGTCACTTTTTTCATATCTTGAATTCATATACGTGTGTGTGTATATATATATATACATTATATGTATATATATATATATGTATGTATATGACCATTTAGATTGGTAGAATTTTAATTTGTTCCATTGATCCTTTTCCCTGTTTAGCTATTACATCCATGAGCTCGGAGAATTTATCTGTTTTATTTACAGCTGTATCCACCCCCACCCCCATGTAATGGTGCCTGGTACAAAGTAGGTGGTCAACAATTTATCTGGTAAATAAGTCAGTAATACTGTGTTCCAATTCTTGTAGCTTTATAAATATTGGTGGGCAAATTGTCTGTTACCAATATTCTTTTTAAAAAAAGATCCTAGCTGTTGTACCACACAACTTTAACATTTTTTCAATAATTAATTAACTTTTTTTAAAAATTGAGATGGAGTCTTGCTTTGTCACCCAGGCTAGAGTACAGTGGTGTGATCTCGGCTCACTGCAACCTCCACTTCCCCTGTTCAAGCGATTCTTCTGCCTCAGCCTCCCAAGTAGCTGGGATTATAGGTGCCCACCATCACTCCCTAATTTTTGTATTTTTAGTAGAGATGGGGTTTTGCCATTTTGGCCAGGCTGGTCTCAAACTCCTGGCCTTAAGTGATCCACCTGTCTTGGCCTCCCAAAGTGCTGGGATTATAGGTGTATGCCACTGTGCCTGGCCCATGTTAACTTTAAAATATTGTTACTTAGGTGTAACTTGGTTGGGAATGTGTTAAGTTTATAAATTAAAGAAATTACATCCTAGGATATTGAGACATCTTGTGCAAGAATATGTCATGTCTCTCTCTCATTCATCTTTATATAGCTAAATAGACATAATAAAGTGAACTTAATACATGAAAATTGTTTTCTTTATGTAGATACTATTCAGGTCTTACTTTATTTATTGTATTTTTGTTGTTGCTGTTGCAGGAGTCTTGTTTCTCATGACTTCTTTCCCTTCCCTCAGCTGTGCCTCCTCTGACTTCTGTCCCTCCCTAAGGAAGAACCCCACAGGAAGAAAGTAGAAGGCAATGGCTGCTTGGCCTCTGCCATTGGGAGCTCAGGTGAGCTCATTTTTCCTCTCTCAAACCTCCGCCTTACTCCTATACTGCATGTGGGTTCATTGCTGAGGACAGGGTTATTGAAATAGCAGAATGCTAGATATTTTTCACAAAGCCCCCTCAGTGTTCCTGACCTCCATTCCCAGCTGCCACTTATTCAGCTGGATACCTTGGCCTGTTGTGTACTTGGTGATGTTCAAGGGTCAGAAAGGGAACAAAAATTATATGAGAGCTGGTCCTGGTGCTTATAGGGCTTACGGGCTCTCAGGGATCATAAAAGAGGGCACATCTGCATGGGATACAATCATAATTGCACCTGAATATGGTAATAAGAACAAGTGTGGGCTGGGTGCAGCGGCTCACACCTGTAATCCCAGCACTTTGGGAGGCCAAGGTGGGTGGATCACGAGGTTAGAAGTTCAAGAGCAGTCTGCCCAATATGGTGAAACCCTGTATCTACTAAAAAATACAAAAATTAGCCGGGCATGGTGGTGTGTGCCTGTAGTCCCAGCTACTTGGGAGACTGAAGCAGGAGAATCGCTTGAACCTGGGAGGCAGAGGTTGCAGTGAGCTGAGATCGTGCCACTATGCTCTAGCCTGGGCGACAAAGTGGGACTCTGTCTCATAAAAAAAAAAAAAAAAGAACAAGTGTGGTTAAGAATTCAGGTTATCAGTATTCCAAGCCTGAGTGAAGGGGTGAATCAGGGGCGTGGCCAGGAGAAGTAGGGAGTGTTTGTCCATCTCAAGGGTTGGGAAAGGATAACTGGAGAGGATTTGCTGTAATGGAGTCAGTGCGTCCAGAGTTTAAATCCTGACTATACCATTTAATAGCTACATTGTCTTGGCAAGAGGCTTGACTTTCCTAAAGCATTATTCCTCATGGTCATAATAGGAATTACAGCATTAACTAAGTGTCTGCCATATAGGTGGCATTGTTAAGAATTTCACATGGCTCATTTCATTTAATAATACCTACTTCATAGATCTGTTGAAAGTTCAAATAAAACAAGTAAAAAATGCCTGGCATGGTTCCTGGAATGTTGAAAATATTCAGTAAGTGGTAGGCATTCTTAGTATCATCCCAGCCAAGAGCCTGGTGTTTAGACTTCTAGAGGTGGAATGAAGGGAGCAGTGACTGACAGACATGCTTGGCTGGAGTAGAAGAAATCAGATAAAAATTTTAGGACCAAATATCAGGAAGGAGGAGCTTGTGTGTTTGTCCAGGTGGTGGCCATGGGGGTGGAGGTCAGTCTGAGGAATTTTGATAAGAGAGCTGGCACGATCAAAGCTTTTCTAGGAAAAAGTAGTATCCATGAGATAGAGGGAAGCATGGAGCTAGGATAGTAGGTGAGGATTTCAGGTTTCTCTGAAAAAGAAAATAAGGCATCAGAAGACTTGACCCTAAGTTCTTTTTTTTTTTTTTAAAGGTTAAACTTACTTAGCCTTGTTGTCTGGAATACTGAAGACTTATGATGTTTTCTCTTTTCATAAAATTATATATTAGGGGTCCTTGATTTATTAGGATCACTTGTTTATTTATTAGAGACCAGTTTAAAGAAGGCTTCGTGGAGGCAAGTATAAACTGTTGTGATTTCCATTTGTACTACTTTTTTCAGTATTATCAAACTCAGCTATAAAAGGCAAAATAACTCTTTCAAAATGAGGGTATTGGAGAAAGGGAGTTTCTGGAAGAGGGAAAGGCTGAAAGGGGAAGCATTCAGAAGATTCTGGTTGATGACAGTAGTGGTTTGGTTGTCAGTAATCTAAATTTTAATTTATTTAGTCAAAATAGTGTTAATTTTTAAATCAGTTTTTTTCTGAGCCACAGTTTAATAAAATAACTCATTTTAAGCACAGAATTCATTGAGTTTTGACAAATGTATGCACCAACATAGCCACCACCTCAGTCAAAGTATAGAACATTTGCATCACCCCAGTCAGTGTCCTCATGCCACTTCTAGTCCACGTTCGCTACCCCAGGATTTCTGGCAGTATAGTCTTGCCCTTTCTAGAACTTCATGTAAATGAAATCAAACAGTATGTATACTTTTGTGCCTTTTTGCTCAACATAATGTTTTGCAGATCTCTCCGTAATATTGTATCTAGTAATAGTTTGTTCCTTTTTATGTCTGAGTAGTATTCAGTTGAATATACCACCTTTTGTTCATTCAGTTGTGACAGACATTTCAAGTTGTTTCCTGTTTTTAACCATTATGCATAAAACTGCTCTGAACATTAAAGTATGAGTCTTTGTGTGGATATACAGTTTCATTTCTCTTGGGTAAATACCTAGGAGTGAAATTGCTGGTCAAGTGTACATTTGAATTTGTAACAAACAGCTAAACTGTTTTCCAAAGTATATGCACCATTGTACATTCCCTCCAGCAGTGTTTGAGAATTCCCATTGCCCTATATCATCTTTCATGCTTGGTATATCCATTTCCAAGAGCTGCTGTAATAAAGTGCCACAAATTGAGTGGCGCAGAACAATAGAAATTTATTGTCTCACAGTTTTGGAGGCCAGAAGTCTGAAATGAAGGCATTTGCAGGGACATACTGTCTGAAACTTGTAGGGGAATCCTTACTTGCGTCTTCCTAGCTTCTAGCTTCTGGTGGTTTGCTACAATTCTTTGGTGTTCCTTGGTTCATGGCTCTATCTTTCTAATCCCTACCTCCCTTGTCACCTGATGTTCACCTAATGTGTTGAAATCTTCAAATAGCCATTTTTCTTATAAGGATGCCAGTCATATTGGAGTGTGGGCCTACCCTACTTCATTATGACCTCATCTTAATTAGTTAAATTTGAGACAACCCTATTTTCAGATAAGGTCATATTGCAAGGTACTAGAAGTTGGGACTTCAACATATCTTTTTTGGGGGACACAGTTCATAACACCAGGTATTATAAGCCTTTTAAGTTTGAGTTATTTTCAAGGGTGAAAAATGGAATCTCATGGTTTAAAAAAATTTTTTTTATTATGCAATAATTTCAGACTTTAAAAGCTGCTGCAAGGCTGGGCACGGCGGCTCATGCCTGTAATCCCAGCACTTTGGGAGGCCAGGGCGGGTGAATCATGAGGTCAGGAGCTTGGGACCATTCGGCCAACATGGTGAAACCCCATCTCTACTAAAAATACAAAAAACGAGCCGGGCGTGGTAGCGCACACCTGTAATCCCAGCTACTTGGGAGCCTGAGGCGGGAGAATCACTGGAACATGGGAGGCAGAGGTTGCAGTGAGTTGAGATCATGCCTCTGCACTCCAGCCTGGGCGACAGAGTGAGACCCCATCTAAAAAAAAAAAAAAAAAGACTGCTACAAAAAATAAAACAATTTCCGGATAGCCTTCATCTAGATGAACATTTTGCCATTTTCCTCTTCCTGTATACACATATACATACATAAATATGTGTGTGTGTGTATATATTTCTAAATCATTTGAGAATATGTTACAGACATCATGCCCATTTAACACCGTGTCAGGGTGTGTTTTCTATTATTCATATATAACAAAAATATAGTTATCAAAATGAAAGACTTACATTAATACAATACTATTAGCCAATCTACAAACCTTACTTGGATTTTGCCACTTGTCCCACAAGTGTCCTTTATCTGGTGCAGGATCCTATCCAGATCACATATTGTATTTAGCTGTTGTATCTCCTTGGTCTCCTTTTTCATCTGGAATAGTTCTTCAGTATTGATCTTCAATGACTTGGATAATTTGAAGAGTGCAGGCCAATTATTTCATAGAATGCTCCTCAATTTGGGTTTGTTTGATGTTTGCTCATAATTTGATTCAGGTTTTGATTAATTAAAATTTGAGGCTGGGCTCGGTGGCTCACACCTGTAATCCCACCACTTTGAGAGGCTGAGGCGGGTGATCACAAGGTGAAGTCGAGACCTGCCTGGCCAACATGGTGAAACCCTATCCCTACTAAAAATACAAAAATTAGCTGGGCATGGTGGTGCACGTCTGTAGTCCCAGCTACTCCAGAGGCTGAGGCAGGAGAATCACTTGAACCTGGGAGGCGGAGGTTGCAGTGAGCTGAGATTGCGCTACTGGACTCCAGCCTGGTGACAGAGCAAGACTCTGCATCAAAAAAAAATTGAATGGCTGATATATTCATCGTATTCAAAATTCAAAAAATTTAAGTAAGCATTCACTTAAAATAAGTCTTCTTCCTACCCTTGTCTCTAAGCTCCCTGTTCTCCACCCACATAAAAAGGTAATGATGCTGATTTTTTATGTAGCCTTCCAGAGATGACTACAAAAGCCAATAAATATACATATTTTCCCCAATTTTTTATCCAGTTGGTAACAGATAATATTTATTCAGGATTATGCACCTGTTGTATTTTCAGCTATTTTGCATTTCACAATATATCTTGGAAACCTGTCCATATTGGTACATCAGGGGCTTCTTTCTTTGATTATGTGGGTATATCATAGTTTAGTTAACCAGGCTGTTTTGTTTTTTTTTTTTTTTTGAGATGGAGTCTTGCTCTGTCATGTAGGCTGGAGTGCAGTGGTGCGATCTTGGCTCACTGCAACCTCTGCCTCCCGGGTTCAAGCGATCCTCCTGTCTCAGCCCTCTGAGTAGCTGGGATTACAGGTGCATGCCACCATGCCCAGCTAATTTTTCTATTTTTAGTAGAGATAGGGTTTCACCATGTTGGTCAGGCTGGTCTCGAACTCCTGACCTCAGGTGACCCACCCGCCTTGGCCTCCCAAAGTGCTGGGATTACAGGCATGAGCCACCACGCCTGGCCTAACCAGTTTGTCTTAACGGACATTAGTCTAGACATTTGATAGCAGCTGACTACAGGCATTTCTTCACTTTTCTTGCTGCTTCTCTGAATTGCTGTTCAGTCACTTAGAACTGTACAGTACATAATGAGAAATGAGTGACTCAGATGTTGAGAAATAAAGTGTAATTGTCAACTAGATGTGTTTATAAGCTGTAAATAGAGTGCAATTATGAAGTATAGTAAGATTTGGGACATACCAGTGCAATATTAGAGTTGTTTTCCTTTTTTCATCTTTCTCTCCATAGTGTTATCTTTCGCGTATTGGCCAGTGACGTATGAGTTGTCCTGGTATTACTGTTATTTGCCTTTAATCTTTTTTTCTGAATATAAATATTGGGCATATAGACTAATATCTGCTAGCCCTTTTAAAAAATTTAAAGGCTATGAGAGAGATTTCCAGGTCTCCAGCCCTCAAAAACAACTATCATATACATTCTTCCAGCCTTTTAAAATACCTATCTACAGCCTTTGGCCATTTTTCTACTAGGTGATTTACATATAAAAGAGGTCTTTTCTATCAAGTGGATAGTATTCCTTTGCCATAAGTTGCCAATATTCTCCATAATTTTTCTTTTAAATTTGTTTATAATATCTTTTGCTACAAATAAGTTTTATGCAGTTAAATTTCCTTTCTGTTTGCTTGGCTTTGGGGTCATGCTATGAAAAGTTTTCTGTAACCTCAAGATAATACAAATTTTTTTGGGTTTTCTATTAGTTTTATAATTTTAAATTTACATCCTTGAGCTATCTGGAATGTATTGTCTGTGATGTGAAGTAGGGGTTTAGCTTCATTTAACATGATATTGTGAAGCATTTCATCAATCCATCCACTTGTTAAACTTTTAGCGCCTCTCCACCACGTGCTGGGCTGTGTTCTGGATACTGGGAATATAGCAGTGAGGAAGAGAGGCAAGGTCTCCTTCTCTTAGATCTTATTTTCCATAGGGGATGCAGACAATAAAGAGGAAATATTATTGAGGATAGTGTTAAGTGCTGTGATGAGGACAAAGCAGGACAGTACGGTAGAGTGTTAGGGCTGTTTTAGCTCGGCAGAGGAGTGGCCCCCTCTCAGGAGTTGGCATTGGAGCTGATGTTACTGAAATAACCTGCTCACTCTCCATAGGCTTGAAATGAAACCTTTAAAATAGGCCAGACTGTCACATATGTATATAAAATATAATATGAGTTTATTTATGTTATATATAGTTTACATATATTTATATATGAGTTTATTTATTTATTTATTTGAGACAGAGTCTCACTCTGTCACCCATGCTGGAGTGCAATGATGTGATCTCGGCTTACTGCAACCTCTGCCTCCCGAGTTTAAGCGATTCTCCTGCCTCAGCCTCCTGAGTAGCTGGGACTAAAGGCATGTGCCACCACGCCCAGTTAATTTTTTGTATTTTGTATTTTCAGTAAAGATGGGGTTCCATGGTGTTAGCCAGGATGGTCTTGATTTCCTGACCTTGTTATCTGCCCACCTCAGCCTTCCAATGATACGAGTTTATTTAAAAATATATATATATATACACACACACACACACATACATAAATGTATGTTTATTTTTCTGGATTCTATTCCATTGTTCTATTTCTCTTGTAGTATCACACTGTTTTATTTGTTGTCTCAGAATTCATTTTGCTATTTCGTTTTTTTTTTTTTTTTTGAGTCAGAGTCTCGCTCTGTCGCCCAGGCTGGAGTGCAGTGGCACAATCTTGGCTCACTGCAGCCTCTGCCTGCCAGGTTCAAGCAATTCTGCTTCAGCCTCCCGAGTAGCTGGGACTACAGGTGTATACCACCATGCCCAGCTAATTTTTTCTATTTTTAGTAGAGATGGGTTTCACCATGCTAGCCAGGCTGATCTAGAACTCCTGACCTCATGATCCGCCTGCCTCAGCCTCCCAAAGTACTGGGATTACAGGCATGAGCCACTGCACCCGGCCCATTTTGCTATTTCATAAAGCGACTCTCCCCTACTTTTCTTTTCAAAAGTTTGGCTACTGTTCTCATATATTTATCCTTCTAGTCGAACTGTATTATCAAGTTCCAACAGTAATAGTAAAAAAGTAAAAATATGCAGTTCTGATTTGAATTTCAAAGTCTGTAAGTCAATTTGAGGAAGATTGCTATCTTTACAGTGTTCATTCTTCTTATTAAGTAAAAAAAATATGATACTTCATTCTATTCAGATCTTTCATTATGGCCTTTGTTAACTTTTTATAGACTGATCATAAAGATCTTGCATATTTCTCTTAAATGTATCCTTAGGTGTTTCATTTTTTGTTGCTGTTATGATTGGGGTTTAATGATTGTGATTTTGTAAAGAAAAAAAATTGGATTGCTAAGTATTTGTTTGTTTGCTTTTTGTTTTTTTTGAGACGGAGTTTTACTCTTGTTGGCCAGGCTGGAGTACAATGGTGTGATCTCAGCTCACCGCAACCTCCACCTCCTGGATTCAAGCATTTCTCCTGCCTCAGCCTCCCAAGTAGCTGGGATTACAGGCATGTGCCGTCACACCCAGTTAATTTTGTATTTTCAGTAGAGACAGGGTTTCTCCATGTTGGTCAGGCTGGTCTTGAACTCCCAACCCAGGTGATCTGCCCATCTCAGCCTTCAAAAGTGCTGGGATTACAGGCGTGAGCCACCGCACCCAGCTGGATTGTTATGTATTATATCTGAAGACATTTTGCTGCTGTGGTGCCTAAAACTTCATCACTATCATATTTTCTGTATAAATTATATTTTCATCATTTATAATATCCTTACTTATTCTATTTGATATGCAGTCTTTTCAAAGAATAACAATATCCAAAAGCCTTTGTTTTTAGGTTTAAGAAAACTTCTGTGTAAGTTAAACCCATGAATCTCCTTATATCCTCTACTGAATGTAGTGCTGGGGGGAAAATGACCCATACTAAATGGAAAGGAGGAAAGGAACAAAACATCATAAAGGATTGATGACAAATGTATGATATTACTAAGTTTCATGTTCACTTTTTTTTTTTTTTTTGAGACAAGGTCTGGCTCTATTGCCCAGACTGGACTGTAGCAGTGCAATCTCATCTCACTGCAACCATGCTCCCACCTCAGCCTCTTGAGTACCTGGGACCACAGATGCACACTACCACGCCCAGCTAATTTTTGTCTTTTTTGAAGAGACAGGGTTTCATCATGTTACTCAGGCTGGTCTCGAACTCCTGAGCTCAAGCCATCTGCCTGCCTTGGCCTCCCAAAGTGGTGGAATTACAGGTGTGAGCCACCACGTCCTACCGTGTTCACCTTTTAAGATGCCTTTTGTAGTTACCTAAATCAGCACTTTACCAGTCCACAGCTGGCACAGGGATCTGCAGTACATTTTACAATAGAAGCTCTGCATGCTGGGCACAGAGCTGTCACCACGTCCTACCATGTTCACCTTTTAAGATGCCTTTTGTAGTTACCTAAATCAGCACTTTACCAGTACACAGCTGGCACAGGGATCTGCAGTGCATTTCACAATAGAAGCTCTGCATGCTGGGCACAGAGCCAGCACTTAAGGCGATAACAGTTTAGGGAAGCAAGGAAGACCAGCAGATAGCAACCTGGATTTGGACTTTTATTTTGCCTACTGTATTCAGCAAACAAGGTAATTTATTGAAAAAAGTGGATTATTTTTGGAAGGGGAATCTAGTATTTCTGATTTGATGCCTTCTTTCTCCAAAAAGAGGCTTATTTTTGTTTTCACATATTCTACCTTATCCATGTTATTCTCGATGCTTTCTTTTTATTTGCATTCGCCTGCCATATCCTGTCTCTGCCCTCCTCTTTTGAAATTTTAAACTTGTTGGTTTCTGTTTTAGGTATATCTTTTGTAGGTCCCATACAGCTGGATTTTAAATCAATTTTAGAGTTTTTGTCTTTTAATAGGGAAAGTGAACCATTGATGTTTGTCGCTATATATGCTTAGGTATTTTTCTGGTTATTTATTTGTTTACTTTTGAGACAAAGTCTCACTCTGTTGTCCAGGCTGGAGTGCAGTGGTGTGATCTCAGCTCATTGCAACCTTTACCTTCTAGGTTCAAGCGATTCCCCTACCTCAGCCTGTGAGTAGCTGGGACTACAGGCGTGTGCCACCATGCCCAGCTAATTTTTGTATTTTTTTTTAGTAGAGATGGGGTTTTGTCATGTTGGCCAGGCTGGTCTCAAGCTCCTGACTTCAGGTGATCCACCCACCTTAGCCTCCCAAAGTGCTGGGATTACAGGTGCTCACCACCACACCTGGCTAATTTGTGTATTTTTAGTAGAAACACGGTTTCGCCGTGTTGGCCAGGCTCGTCACAGACTCCTGACCTCAGGTGATCTGCCTGCCTCGGCCTCCCAAAGTGCTGGGATTACAGGCATGGGCCATAATGTCAGCCTGTTTTTGATTCTTTTTGTCTTATTTATGCTTCTATCCTCTATAAACTCACTTCTGCCTCCACCACACTGCTAAAATTGCAAATTTTTACATCAGGAGCTCTCTTTTCCATTAGCATTCAATTTGTCTGACCCCATGACCTTTTTCTTGAAACTCTGTTTCCCCTGACCTTCCAGGTTCTGATTCTGTTGCTTGTGACAGTTCTTTTCTTGGCCATCTTCTCATCTCACAACATAGGGAGTTGGATGTCCATAGGGAGTTGGGTTCCAGTTCCAGCTGTGTTATCTTGGATAAGTTATCTAATGCCTTTAATCCTCAGATTCCTCATCTATAAAATGATTAGTGCTGTCAATCTAGCAGGTTCTTCTATGGGTTAAATGAGGTGAGACGTGTGAATCTCCTATTAGTAAAAACTGAGTACAAATGTGAGTTACCATTTATAGTAGCCACCACTCAGTTGGGTTTTCCCTCATGAAATGGATATTAAATGTTTATAGTATTTTAGTTCCTATGCTAAGGGCTAGAGAACAAGGCTGCAGTGGACTTACACATTTGAAATGCCACAAGTATAGCTGAATTTGTTATTGGTTCTCTCATAGAACAACCACATTCTAGACTTTCCCTGTTTATACATGCTTTCCTCCATTAACTGGAATTCCCACTTGTCTTATAAAGCCGTGTGCCCCTTTGACGTCCTGGAGCCTCTAGGGCAGTGAGTCAGGCTGTGAGACCCGGCCGTGAATTCCCCTGCTCTTGTCAGGTGTGCCTCTTCCCATCAGGAAAAGCTCTCTGACCCACTGGCTCCCCCATCAGCTGAGCCAGATACAGCCTACCTTGTCCTCAACCTAATGGTCTCACTTCCCAACCAGCCTGTGGAATTCAAACAAGCAAGTCACATCCTTCCGTGGTAGCCAAAGGTCACCCCAACCCCCTGTCACTACAGAGCCTGCTCCCATAGTCCCTGCTGGTTAACCAAGTTCCTGAATATTAACCCCTTTATGACCCTGAATGGCATGTGGTGCCCTTCTCCCCTGGGCCATGACTGTATGTGGCTGATAAATTGTTGTTGACCTCATCTGTTCAGTGTCAGGTGTCCTGTGTTTGGTCATCATGTACCATTTAGGGCAGGAATTTCCTCCTTCACCAATGAGGTGAATAGGAGGTGATCACAACACCACCCTCTCCCCTCCCGGGGGAATCTAGAGCAGTCTGTAGTGCCTTTCCCTGTTTCTCACTTATACCTACTCTTCCTGTGCTTAACTCCCAAAGCACTTTTTATATTATGTCTCTGGTTATTTGTGATTGATTGCAGACATTTTCTTCCATTTGGAAGGCAACATGTTTTCTCACACAGATCTTTGTGCCCTGTCCTTCTAGTGCTGCTGGCTTTTCATTTCCCTCAGGGGTTTTGTTGGCATAATCCCTTATTGAGGAATTTTAGTTTCAGGAGTCAGTGACCTTCAAGGATGTGTCTCTAGATTTCTCTTGGGAAGAGTGGATTCAACCAGATTGTGCTCAGAGGATGACAGTGTATGGGAACGTAATGCTGGAGAACTACAGGAACCTGGTTTCACTGGGTAAGGACTTCTTGTAACTCAAAACCTACCTCTTGACACCTTCCCCCCCCCATGATACCTCCTGTGTGACCTCTGAAATTTATGGATTTGGACTCAAAGTCTCTGATCATAAGGCATTGTTTTAGGGTGTTTGCTTGGTGTCCTCTCTTTCAAGGTGGAAGATCTTTTCTGTATAGAATGGAAAATGGGGAACTTCATAAGCCACACCTTCCTTATTTCAGAAGCCCTGAAGGAGAATGGATCAGAACTGTGCTAGGATTGGTGTTTAACTCAGTTCAGAACCCCAATTTTTTTTCCTTTCCATTCTAGATGCCATTAAGCAGAACCCAAATTTAATGTCTTTCCTCTCAAGCAGGAAATTACCTTTCCAAACCCAATGTGACTTCTCAGCTGGAACGAGAAGAACTGAGCCTGATGAAAAAAGAACTGCCTGAGGGTGGCTTTCCAGGTAACTGCCAGGCTGCACACACTTGCTACATGAATGTGTCTCTTTGGGGAAAATCACTTCAGAGATCCTTGGGTCTCTGCAGAGACTAGGGCCACTGAATGTGTGTTCTCAGATGATACCTCCACATTACTGATGGGCCTCATTCCCCTAGGGCTCACTTAGATCGTCTTGGAGGGAGGTGGTACATTATGAGAAGTAAATAAAAGGAGAATTAATTAATAAAGGAAGAAAGAAGGGAGGAAGGGAAAGGAAAGGAGGCAGGAAGGGAGGAAATGTATATAACACAGTGATATGTGTGATGTGGAAAAATAAAGCGGCATAAGGAAACTATAATAGTTAATGAGAGTATGATTTCACAGGATAGTCATGGAGGGCCTCTCCTTTAATGTGACTTTTGAACAAATACTCAAAATGATGGGCCACGTGGGAGAACAATGGGGGACATAGGGAACAGCAGGTGCGAAAGCCCTGAGGTAGGAGATTATGTGGCATTGTTTGAAGGGGAGAGTGCCAGGAGATGTGAAGATTTCTGTAAACTTTACCTTTCAGTCCTTTTGTGAAAAGATCTATTTGTACTATTATTTTTTTTATTTCTGTGAGCCACTTTCTCATTCTTTGAGTGTTCTTCTTAAATAGCAGTCTTTCTAATATAAGCATTAAGTTCACTCATCTGTTTGAGAATATTTCATTTTTTTGTTTCTGGTTTTCTGGTATGTATGTGCAGCAGTTTTTTCCTTGCTCCCTAGATTATTTTATTTATGCCATTTTCATTGCTTATTGTCATTCTGGTGGGTTTTCTGGAGGCAGCAGAAGCAAACACATATATTTTGAGATGTGTTTTCATCTCCCACTTCTTTACCCCCTTCATGCTTCCCCACTGGCTTGGAACTTAAAGCTTTTTCACTTGTTTTATTTTAAATTGCATTTCACGCTGTATTTTACTTATCATTTTGAATATCGTCTACCCACTAACATGTAGGCTCATTGAATTCTTTTGAACATGTTTTTGTTTACATTCCCCGCCTACATTTTCTGCTGAAGTAAATATTTGTTGAGTGAATATTGAATGATATCAAGTAGAATTTTCAGAAATCAGGTGAAAATATAAATTTGATTTTGTGAAATTCATATCAATAGATTGGATAATTATTGGGATAAGCAAATGCGTGGGCAGGGCAAAACAGCAAGGGTGGGACCCTCAGGACAATAACATATTGAGGGGGCCAAGGATGCTCTGGTGAAGGTGAGTGGTCCAAGGAGAAGGAGAGGGCCCAGCAGAGAACAGGGTCAAAGAGAAAGAAGAGAGCCAAGGTGGAGTATGACAGTGCCAAGTAGGGAATGAAAATGCCTGCTGGGCTTGGTGATTCGGGAGTGACCGGGGACCCAGGGAAGAGCCCATTTAGTGCTGAGAGAAAGATGCTGTGTGCAGAAAAGTGAAGGAGAAGCAAGCAAGTGAAGACTTTTAAGTACAGACTGTCATTTCAACAAGGTCATCTTTGAAGGAAAAGGAAGAAAGAGTAAGAACTCAGAAGAAGTCTGTGGTTTGTTTTTCAACAAGGAAAATAGTTGAGTGTATCTAAAAGAGCAGAGAGGTGTACATTGCAGTGGGAGAAACTAAAGATAGGCTAAAGTTGAGGAATGGAAAGGAGCCCATAGAACCTGATGATTTGCAAACTCCAGATCTTGTTCTTTCTAGATTTTCTTGGATATTGCTGCCAGATTAATCTACCATTTAGTCCTCTCATTATCCTGTCCAAGCCAAGAGGAGAAAGTATTGACTGAGTGCTGTGCTCGGCTCTTCCCCAGCCAGCATCTCGCTTACTTGACACACACGTCCGTGGGTAAGTACTGCTACGCCTCTTACGGTGGAAGAAATTGGCTCCAAAAGGGGAAATAACATGCCAAAATTTGAACACAGATGTTTTGTTTTGTTGGCTTTTCGCTTCGAGTTTAATGCGAATTCTCACCCTCTTCCCTTGACCTGCTGTGACTTCTTATATCCTAGTATATTTAGTAAAACTAGAAACTTCTGTATCCTGGCCTAATTTTCTTTTCAGCATCATTTCTTTTTTCTCTACTAAAGCTTGGTACAGTTGAAAGCTTTGTTAGATTTTTGCTCCTGTTTTATAAAAGATGAGTAGAAACTGCAAATCCAGAAGTGCTGTCCCTGGTGCCAGCATTATCATTGTAAACTGGCTGATGTTAAGAAAAGATAGAAATTATTAGTAATGTGGGAAGCAGTGACTTTCAGTCTCTCATCATTGGTAATTAGATTTAAATAATTTGATGATGTTCAGTTATGAAGGAAACAAAAATTCAAAACATGCATAAAGTATTAGAAACCTACTATCAAATATTATGTATAAAAATATAGTTGGGTATAATCTTTTTATATATATAATCTTTTTAGCTCTCCAGGAAGCCACCCTAACCATCTCTAAACATGGGAGCCCGCTGTCTGTGTTTCATACTTGATTTAAAAAAAATTTCAACCGGGCATGGTGGCTCACTCCTGTAATCCCAGCACTTTGGGAGGCGGAGGCAGGTGGAGGTCAGGAGTTCGAGAACTGCCTGGCTAACATGGTGAAATCCCATCTCTACTAAAAATACAAAAATTAGCTGGGCATGGTAGCATGCACCTGTAATCCCAGCTACTTGGGAGGCTGAGGCGTGTAGATCACTTGAACCTGGGAGGCAGAGGTTGCGGTGAGCCAAGATTGTGCCACTGCACTGCAGCCTGGGCAACACAGCGAGACTCTGTCTCAAAAAAAAAATTCAGAGATGTACTAGGTAACTACCTCTGTGTATATGTATGTGTGTCCTTGTAAATATATGTGTACATATGTATAGAAACACACACGGAGCATTTATATACTGTTAGTCTTTATCTACCTGCATGCTCACATGAGCCTCACTGATGTTTAATACATACACATATCTTTGCTTCCATTACTAGGAAAACTGATCTAAAATACTATAATGAATGTAGAAATATTCAAAAAGTTTATTCTTCCTTAAATAAGACAGGCCCACTGCTGCCGCAGGGCCTTAGCACTGGCTGTTACACTGTCTGGGAAGCTCTCCCTTAGATAGTCCTATGACTTTCTCTCTTAGTCCCTTAAAGTCTTGGTTTAAATGTCACCTTTTCAGTGAGGCCTTTCCTTATGACCCAGTTTAAAATTGCAGACCTTTCTTCTCACCCATCATGTTCCCTATATACATTTAAATGCTTTTATTGTTTTTCTATAAGGTATACCACTTAAATACTAAGTATTTTACTTACTGTCTTCCTTTCTCTTGCTGAAATATGTTTCATAAGGGCAGAAATTTTTTCTGTTCATTGCTATATCCTGAGCACCTAGAACAGTACCTGGCTTGATAAGTATTTATTGAATGAATGATTTATCATGTTCATAAAACCAGTCTGACTGCTATATGGAGAATGCATTGTAGGGTACAGCAAGAGTTTAAATAGAAAATCCAGACAGATGGGTTTAGAAATAGTCCAGTTGGGTGTTAGGAGTAACTTCACTGTTACACAGGGGATGGAAGAAATATAAAATGAGAAAAGAAGTAAATCAACTTACCCTTTCCATCCCACACACTAATAATGTGCAAGCTCCCAGCCTCTGCTAGGCCTGTGCCAGTCATATGTACTAAGGGGTCTGTGACAGACCAGACACCTTGGTCTGGAGACTCTTGTTCATGTCCTGATGAGTATCAACGTTATGCAAATCCTGTAAGTTAATGAGGGAAGGCAGAAAAAGCATTCCAAACCATTAAGGGAGTATTGAATGTTTCCGGTATTATCACTCAAAAGTCTTGCTTAGGAAAAAAGGAAAGGCAGAGAGAACTGTATGTTGCTTAATATAAAATAGTAATAATGGTAATGGTAACAGCTAATAATTATTGGATCCTTATTATTTCCAAGCATAATGCTATGTGCTTTATAAAGTCCTTATTTAATGAGATAGTAAAACTTCAAGGATATGAAACATTGTCTAATCCTGGAAGAGCTACAGTTTCGGACCTATAATGCTCAGGTTCCAAGCCCACAATACTTCATCAATTTTGAGTAAAGCCACCGTAACCATTTTTCATTTTGTAGGTAGACAGTTATATCATCTGGTATTGGTGAGACCAGCTCCCAATACATCAACGTGGGTTTATGATCTCTCAAAGTGATCGATCGAGCGGTCAGTGAAAAAGAAAGAGAGATAAGGAAAAAGTTTTCCTTAAAGCTGGGCCCAGGGGAGATACCACATAAAGCTGCTCCGTGGATGTCTGACATTCCCCTGAAAACCTCAGTTTTTTATTGTGCTCTTTCAGTAGGGGAGAGGGAGTGAAGTTATGCAAAGTTTCAGTGATAATTATACAAAAAGAATACATTTACAAAAACTGACGCAAAATCACGACATGGTATTATAAAAGCAGAACAATGTAAAGATAACTTTCTGTATGTCAGCATAGAAACCATACACCTTAGCGAGACTGTAGGTTAAACATAAATTTATGATTATCAGCAAGAACATACTGGGCTCACAGCTATAGGGGGAACAGGATCTGACACAGGACAACCAGCCTGACCACAAAAACTGAAAGAGGAGGGGGCCTCCATGCAGGCCCGGAGGAGCAGTGGGAGAAGAAAGACTTTTACATCTGTATCTCAACCACAGAGACAGACGCCCCTCATGCGTCAATTTATAGGCCTCCATAAGGATCGCCTTCCCTTTCCAGGGCCCTAATCAGTATGCCTTTCCTGGGAAGGGAATCTAGGTAACAAGTCTCTCCATTACATGTCTGTTTATAGGCTCTCTGCAATGAGAAGCCCATTACGTGCTGTCATCTGTCTCCAGTACTCAAGCTACCTGGTTAGTCCCTTTCACAGAGTTCCTGTTTTTACCAGAACAGTTCAGCAGAGCCAAAGTTACAAGCTGCAGCTCAGCAGAGCCAACATTGTAAGTTTCATCTCAGCATTTCACGTTATCCTTCATTTTCTCAAATATAATCGATACAGCAAGTAAAAAGCATCACAAAGCAAATAAGTCATTTCAGGGAAACCAAATTCAACAAGTTTCTTCTTGTTGTTTTAGGTAACTTGGGTTTTGCCAATTCTTCCAGAAGCTTGGGGTTGCTCAGTCACCACAGAGGGGTTCAGAGTATTCCCAGTAATCTAGGAAAAATTAAAATTTCCTCCCATTTCAGTTGCGATATTGGTTACACTTTTGCAATAACATTAAATAGAAGTAGTAATAGTAAGCACCTTTTCCTTGTTTCTGTTTTTAGAGAGAATTCTTCTAGAGAGAATCCATTCCTGATTCAAAAACAAAAATATTAGCATTGGTGCTATGCACACACACATTGGTGCAATGCTAATATTTTTGTTTTTGAATCAGGAATGGATGAACGATATCAGTTGAATACTTTGAAGCATCTATCAGGTTGATCATATGACCTATCACCTATTAATATGATAGTAATTCTTAATAGTGAACCATTCTTTATTTCCTGGATAAATCCTTCTTTGTCCTAGTTATACTCTTGATATCTTAGTAATCAGCATTGTTTAAAAACATTGAGAGTTCTGGCTCTGAGATTACATTGATGTAACGGTGGATCTGCTGGTGACAGATTCTCTTAGTTTTCTTTCATATGAGAATGTCTTTATTTCACCTTCATTCCTAAAAGAGTTTTGCTAATATAGAGCTTTAGGTTTATGGTTATTTTCTTTCAGCACTTTGAAATAATTAGTCTACTTCCTTCTGGCATCCATGGTTTCTGATAAGAAATTCAGTTATTCAGATTTTTGCCCCACGACCAAGTAGTGTATTAATTTTCCCTGGCTTCTTTCAAGATTATTTTTTACTTCCATTTTTAGAATTTGATTATGGCTGGGCATGGTGGCTCACACCTGTAATCTCAGCACTTTGGGAGGTGAAGGCAGGTGGATCACTTGAGGCCAGGAGTTTGAGACTGACCTGGGCAACATGGCAAAACCCTGTCACAAAAATACAAAAATTAGCTGGGTGTGTTAGTGCATGCCTGTAGTCCCAGCTACTTGGGAGGCTGAGGCATGGGAATTGCTTGAACGCAGGAGGTGGAGTGTTGTAGTGAGCCAAGGCTGTACCCTGCACTTCAGCCTGGGTGACAGAGTGGACTCTGTCTCAAAAAAAAAAAAAATCATAATCAGATGTTTTTGGGAGTGGATTTCTTTGGATTGACCCTGTACCTATAGGTTGAAGTCTTTTGTCAAATATAAGTTTTTAGCAATGATTTCTTCAAATACTTTTTTAGTACCAAACATTTTCTCCTTCCCTGGGACTCCAGTGAGACAAATATTAGATCTTTTGGTGTTGCCCCATACATCCCTGAGGCGCTCTCCATCTTTATTTTTTCTCAATCCTTTTTCTCTGTGTTGTTCAGCTTGAATCATAATTTCTTTTAATCTGTCTTCAAGTTAATTCTTTCCTGTTTTCACCCTTCTGCTGTTGGACCTATTTAGCAAGATTTACACACACACACACACACACACACACACACACACACACATTTATTTATTTATTTTGAGACAAAGTTTCACTCTTGCTGCCCAGGCTGGAGTGCAATGGCACGATCTTGGCTCACTGCCACCTCCCCTTCCTGGGTTCAAGTGATTCTCCTGCTTCAGCCTCCCAAGTAGTTGAGATTACAGGCGCCCCCAACCACCCCTGGCTAATTTTTGTATATTTAGTAGAGATGGGGTTTCCCCATGTTGACCAGGCTGGTCTTGAACTCCTGACCTCAGGTGATCCAACTGCTTCAGCCTCCCAAAGTGTTGGGATTACAGGTATGAGCCACCATGTCCAGCCCCAAGATTTCTATTTTCTAGATCAATAAATAAATGTTTGTATATTAAAAATACTGTATATTTTTCACTTCCAGAATTTCCACTTAGTTCTTTTTTATATGTCCATTTTCTTTAGTGAGATTTTATTTCCATTTCTTTAGAGTGTATTCACTCTTACTTGTTGGAACAAGTAAGGCAGCTGCTTTAAAGTCCTTGCAAGATAATTGTATCATTTCACTTGATGTCTGTTGGTTATCTTTTCCCATGTAAGTTGAAATGTTCCTGGTTCTTTATATTCTCAGTGACTTCAAAAGATATCATGGACATTTAGAATACTATGTTATAAAACTCTATGTCTTCTTTAAATCCAACAGAAAATGTTGATATTTCTGTTTTAGCAGGCATTCAACCTGGCTGAGGTCAGACTACAAAGTCCAGCTTCCTTTCTGTGGGTTGTGGTTTTGGTGTCAGTTTAGTTGTCAGAGATTTCACATTGTTGCTTGAATCTTGCTCACATGTGTGTCACTCTGTGGCCGATATGGAATTTAAGCAGTGGTCCCTCTTATTCTCAAAGTCCATGTATGCTGCTTAGGGGGTCAGATTCATGCATACGTATCTCACGTGTGAGCTCAGGAGTTCTTAAATAACTTCCAGGGTCATTTTCTCAAATTCTTCCCTGTCTGTGTCCTCAGTATGTTCTCAAATTCTTCCCTGTCTATGTCCTCTCCTTTTTTTCTTCTGGCTTCAATGCAGGGGCTTGTAGTTGCCCCATTCTGCTATGACTTCCAGTGACTGTCCTTATGCAGAACCAAGCAGCAGGAGGACAAAGAAAGAGAAGATGAAATGGGTCTTCTCACTATCCTCCTTGGGACCACAGATTTCCTTGCTTGGGGAAGAAGGACCCTCTCCTCATGGTTTTGGGCTCCTATCAGCTCGCAGTGCCACTGCTGTCACAGCAGCCACCAGAGGATTGCTTAGGTGCTGGAGTGCAATAAAATGAAGAAAAAGAAAAAAAAATAGGCAATTCCCCCTACTCTCTTTAAGCATTAGAAGTCCTTTTTCTGCTCCATGAACCAGCCCTAGAGCTTTTTCTGGAGAATCTCCTCTGCCTTCTCTTGCCTCGGTGCCTGTTTTCAGGTTGATGTATAAGTTTAGTACAGATGATAGCTGAGGGAAAAAAGGTAAGCTCATCACTGGTTCAGTGGTACTTTGGATTTTGGGCTTCCTCCCCCATTCACCTACTACTGTTTACTTTCAGGGCCCTCAAATAATTGCTTCATGCTTCCTGTTCAGGTTTATTAGTGGAAGAAATATGGTGGAATAGGCCTACTCCACCTTATCAGGAAGAGGATCCTCTTCTTAGGATTTAATTTGATCTTCTTTGTCTAACTTCTTAAGGTAGAAACATAGGTCACAGATTATGGGCCATTCTTATTTACTGTAAAAACATTTAAAGCTATAGATTTTCCTGTAAGCATCACTTTGGCTATAACATGTAAAATATTTTCTTAATTCCATTGTGATTTCTTCTTTGACCTCTTGGAATTTACGAGTTCACTGCTGTTTTCCCAAATAGTTGAAATGAAATTCTTTTTTTTTTTTTTTTTTTTTTTTTTTTTATGGTGTCTCACGAGGTCACCCAAGCTGGAGTGCAATGGTGTGGTCTCAGCTCAGTTCAACCTCCACTTCCCAGGTTCAAGTGATTCTCCCACCTCAGCCTCCCGGGTTCAAGCAATTCTCCTGCCTCAGCCTCCCGAGTAGCTGGGACTACAGGCATGCACCGCCACACCCAGCTAATTTTTGTATTTTTAGTAGAGACAGGGTTTCACTATGTTGGCCAGGCTGGTCTTGAACTCCTGAACTCATGATATGCCTACCTCAGCCTCTCAAAGTGCTGGGATTACAGGCGTGAGCCACTATGCCTGGCCTGGAATATAATTCTTTAGGTGTCTTTTTTTAATTGTATAGTTTTGTGTTTGTGTGTGTATTTGTACAATATACATAAAAGTAGCCATTTTAGCCATTTTTAGTGTATTTGGAGGCATTTAAGTACATTCACATTTTTGTGCAACCAGTACCACCATCCGTCTCCAGAACTTTTTCATCTTTCCTAATGAAAACTCTATACCCATTAAACAGTAGCATCCCATTCCCCACTTCCTCCAGCCCCTAGTAACCTTCAGTTTGCTTTCTGCCTCTACGATTTTGACTACTCTAGATACCTCATATAAGTGGAATTATGCAATATTTGTCTTTTTGTGACTGGCTTATTTCATTTAGCATAATGTCTTCAAGGTTCATCCTTGAAGTGGATTCACCATTTCACTGCCAGTCTTTTTATGCCTAAACTAACTTTCCCATTCATGTTTATTTTTTTTCAAATTGAATATTTAAATAATAGTTCAGAAATGGTTTAGGAGTACTGTTATTACTGAGTCTTTCATATTTAAGAATGTGTTTTGCTTTTCTCTACACATGTAAGGAGTGCTGACCAGGTGGAGTTCTTGAGTCATATCAGTCTGCCCTCAGTTCTGGCAGGCATCCTCTTAGGCCAGTTTTTTAAAAAAGTGTAGGTAATGTTTTTTTTTTTCATAAACATCAACTCCTCAGAACTAACTTTTAAGTCTAAATTCCATGAAGATATACTGAATCCTATTAAGTTTTCTGTAGTGCAAAAGGATGTTTGAGCTTAAAATGCTTAGTATTTTCCAGAATAGCAAAATACTGGAAAATATTAAAGCTGTTAAAAAAAAAATACTTCGTTCTTTTTCTAATTTGATTTTTGAAATACATAAAAGGAACTGTGTAAAATATGTACTGTTTAACCAAAACCTACATACTCTTCTAAGCCCTTTATAAATGCTAACTTTTGTGCTTATATCAACACTATGAGATAGATACCATTTAACAAATTTGGACAGTAGAGCACAGAGAGGTTAAGAAACCTGCCCAGGGTCACACAGCTAATAATGGTGGAGCTCCAGAGTTCGTTTAGAGTTTGTTAACACCAAAGTCCAAAGTCTCATCTTAGTGTTATTGTAACCACTATGCTCTACTGCTTCTCTTTTTAGTTAATAATGACAAAGACAAATGAAAAAAAAAAAAGAAAAAGAAAAAGAAAAACAGGCCAGGTGCAGTGGCTCATGCCTATAATCCCAGCACTTTGGTAGGCCAAGTCAGGCAGATCACCTGAGATCAGGAGTTCGAGCCAGCCTGGCCAACATGGTGAAACCCCATCTCTATTAAAAAAGACAAAATTAGCCAGGCATGGTGGTGCATGCCTGTGGTCCCTGTAATCCCAGCTACTCAGGAGGCTGAGGCAGGAGAATTGCCTGAACCTGAGACGTGGAGGTTGCAGTGAGCCTTGATTGCACCACTGTGCTCCAGCCTGGGCGACAAGATCGAAACTCCATCTCAAAAAAAAAAAAAGCAGATATCCAGTTACCAGAACCCATATCAAGAAACAGAACATTGCTTGCTTTGTGTGCATCTCCTTATTCACATCCTCTCACCTCTATCCATGATGTAACCATGATTCTGACTTTTGTGATACTTCCTTCCCTCTCTTTATAGTATTGCCATTTGTCATTGAATCTCTAGACAACATATTTAGTTTTGGTCTGTTTTAAAACTTTATGTAAATTGAATGTTACAATACACACACACACACACACACACACACATATGTACTTTATGTGCCTTTGCTTACTCATTTGTATTGATATGTGTAGCTTTAGTTGATTGATGTTCACTGTTATCAGTTATTCCGTTATATAAACACTTGACAATTTTGTTATCTATTTTTTGACGACAGGCATTTGTGTCATTTCCAGTTTTTGCTGTTATACACAATGCTATGTAAAGAATCGTGAATTCTCATACTGTTGCAAGGTAGAGCTACCTAAGTATATGTACCTAGTAGTGGACTTGCTAAATCAGCCAGTGTGCTTGTTCTAGGTTGCACTGTTTTTCAAATGCTTGAATCAAATTGCATTTCCACCAGCAAGATGCAGAAGTTCCCATTACTGAATCTTTCCAAAAGCTGTCAGTTTGAATTTTTACATTCTGTTATTTGAGTGGATGTGGTCATGGTACCTTGTTGCAACTTTAATCTGCTTTCCCTTGGTTACTGTTGAGATTGGGCATGTTTGCTTATGTTTGCAGACCATTCAGGCTTCTTTTTCTTAAGTGCTTACTCAAGTCTTTTGCCCATTTTTTCTTGTGGCCTTGGTGTTTCATAAACATTATTTTCCAAGTTTCCATTCTAGTTTTTTGTGGGTCATGTGTTACAAATATCTTCTCCCAGTAGGTAGTTTCTATTTTTTTAGCTATTATTTTTAGTGACAGGATCTTGCTCTGTCTCCTAGGCTAGAGTGCAGTGGCATGATCACGGCTCACTGCAGACTTCAACTCCTGGGCTCAAGCAATCCTCCTACCGCAGCCTCCAAGTAGCTGAGACTACAGGTGTGCACCACCATGACCTGCTAATTTTTAAATTATTTGGAGAGATGCGCTCTCACTGTGTTGCCCTGGGTGATCCAGAATTCCTGGTCTCAAGAAATCCTCACATCAACCTCCTAAAGTGCTGGGGTTACAGGCGGGAGCCACTGCAGTCAGGTTTTTATCTTTCTTTACGATATTTTTTGGTGACTAGAAGTGCTTAATTATTCTCCCAGCATTTTTTTCTTTCTTTTGGTCTTTATACTTCTTTTTCCTTCTCACACTCCTGTTTTATTATTTTTAAAATTTATTTCCTGAACCTCTACATAGTTTCCAAACTTAGTATTTTCTGTGTATAATTTATCTTTCAATAGAAGCATTTCTGTCTGGACTTTGTATCTGTCTAATAGTGTGAATGGATTCTCCTTTGCTTGTTATGTTGTTTAATAACACCTTAAATGTTCCCAAAGAACTTGAGTTGACTGGCTGACCCCCATGCAGAGGTGGGGCAACAGGCAGCTGCAAACTCACACATCACCTGCTGGTATTTTCATACTCAGTTTGACAGGTCCTCTGTTTGGGGTTACTTGGTGGTATGTGTTCTGGAGGTGGAGCCTGCTTGACTTTCCACTTTTTCTTTCTTTTCATGTAAGCAGATCAGGTCAGAAGAAAGAGGCCTGGTTAATGCATATTTCTTGCTTCACAGGAAAGCCTGTGCCCGTAGGCCTTTGGTTTATTTTTTCAGTGTTGATCTCTACTCTGTTGACTTTGATCAGCAATCAAAAAGCTGATTCTCAGGTTGCAGTTCCAGTCCTCTAGCCCTTATTTTGTCTGGGTTAAGAAATAGGATCTGAGAAAATACAAGTCTGAGTAGCTACAAAGTCCTTTTCCAGCCTCCTCTCAGTTCAGCAGATCCCCTTGCCTGTCCCTGCCACCAGTTCTCATCTTTAAGGAATGAATATTTAGGAAATGGTAGGATCCTTCAGGATTGTCTTACCCCTGTGAGTAAATTACAGCCTGCTTAAAGTTTAAGGGGAAGAAACGTCTAGATTGTCATCCTCCCTTAAGAGTTTAAATTTCATGTATGTTCTGGTACTTTATGTTCCAGAGGAGTGTATTCCCAAAGGGTAGTTTACATACTGTATTAGTCTGTTCTCACATTGTTATAAAAAATACCTGAGACTAGGTGATTGATTTATTTATTTAGAGATGGACTTTCATTCTTATCGCCCAGGCTGGAGTGCAATCTCAGCTCACTGCAACCTCTGCCTCCTGGGTTCAAGTGATTCTCCTGCCTCAGCCTCCTTTTAGCTGGGAATACAGGTGCACACCACCACGCCTGGCTAATTTTTTTTGTATTTTTTTTTAGTAGAGCTGGGATTTCGCCATGTTGGCCAGGCTGGTCTCGAACTGACCTCAGGTGATCCACCCACCTCAGCCTCCCAAAGAGTTGGGATTATAGGTGTGAGCCACCACGCCCAGCCAAGACTGGGTAATTTATAAGAAAAGAGGTTTAATTAGCATATGGTTCTACAGGCTGTACAGGAAGCATTAGTGCCAGCATCTGCTTCTGGGGAAGCCTCAGGAGGTTTACAATCATAGTGGAGGGCAAAAGGGGAGCAGACACATCAAATGGCAAAACCAGGAGCAGGAGAGAGTGGCGGGGGGAGGTGTTACATACTTTTAAATGGCCAGATCTCATGAGAACTCACGCATGATTGGGAGGACAGTACCAAGAGGGATGGTGCTAAACTGTTCATTAGAAACTGCTCCAATGAGCCAATCACCTCCTGCCAGGCCCCACCTCCAACACTGGGGATTATGTTCCAATATGAGATTTGGGTGGGGACACACATCCAAATGGTATCATTTCACCTCTGGCCCCTCCCAAATCTTGTATCTTTCTCACATTTCAAAATACAGTCTTGCCTTTCCAATAATCCCTAAAGTCTTAACTTGTTTCAGCATTAACTCAAAAGTCCAAAGTCTCATCTTAGACAAGGCAAGTCCCTTCTACCTATCAGCGTATAAAATAAAAAACAAGTTATTACCTCCGAGATATACTGGGGGTATTGGCATTGAGTAAACACTCCTGTTCTAAAAGGGAGAAATCTGCCAAAAGAAAGGGGCTGCAGGCTCCATGAAAGTACAAAAAACTATCAGGGCAGTCATTAAATCTTAAAGCTTCAAAATTATTTTCACTGACTCTGTATCTCATATCCAGGGCACTCTGCTGCAAGGGGTGGATTCCCAAGGCCTTGGGTAGATCTGCCCCCATTGCTTTGCAAGGTTCAGTCCCGGCAGTGCTCTCATGGGTTGTAGTTGAATGTCTCTGGCTTTTCCACATGCAGGGTGCAAGCTGCCAGTGCATCTTGCATTCTGGAGTCTGGAGGGCGTTAGCCCTCTTCTCACAGGTCCACTAGGCAGTGCCTCAGTGGGGATTCTGCTTGGGGATTCTGCAGGGGATTTCTCCTCTGCACTGCCCTACTACAGGTTCTCTGTGTGGCCTCTGCCCCTGCAGCAGGATTCTACCTGGACACCTAGGCTTTTCTGTACATTCTTTGGAATCTAGGTAAGAGGTTCTCAAGCCTTAACTCTTGTACTTTGTATACCCACAGGCTTTAACACCATATCAAAGCTGCCAGGGCTTACATCTTCTGAAATAGCAGCTTGAGCTGAAACCTGGCCCTTTTCAGCCATGGCTGGATCTGGAGTGGCTGGGATGCAGAGAGCAGTGTCTCAAGGCTGTGCAGGGCAGTCGGGCCCTGGGCCTGTCCCAGGAAACCATTCATTCCTCCTAGGCTTCTGAGTGAGGGGCTGCTGTGAAGGTCTCTGAAATGCCTTTGAGGCCTTTTCCCTATTGTCTTGGCTTATTAGTACTTGGCTCCTTTTTACTTATGCAAATTTCTGCAGCCTGCTTGAATTCTTTCCCTGAAAATTGGCTTTTCTTTTCTACCACATGGCCAGCCTGCAAATTTTCCAGTTATTCCCTTTTAAATATCAGTTCTAGTTTTAAGTCATTCCTTTGTTCTCACATCAGAGCATAGGTTGTTAGAAGCAGCCAACCCATCTCTTGCGTGCTTTGCTGCTTAGAAATTTTATCCACCAGATATCCTAAATCACCACTCTCAAAGTTCAAAGTTCCACAGATCTCTAGGGCAGGGGCACAATGCAACCAAGTTCTTTGCTAAGGCATAGGTAAAGTGACCTTTGTCCAATTCCCAGTAAGTTCCTGATTTCCATCTGAGACCTTCGCCTAGACTTAACTGTCCATATCACTATGAGCATTTTGGTCACAACCATTTAGCCAGTCTCTAAGATGTTCCAAACCGTCCCTTGTCTTCCTGTCTTCTTCTGAGTCTTCCAAATCCTTCCAACCTCTGCCTGTTACCCAGTTATTCCAAAGTCACCTCTACATTTTCTTTATAGAAATTCCCCACTTCCCAGGACCAATTTCCTGTATTACTCAATTCTTGCATTGCTATAAGGAAATAGCTCGGACTGAGTAACTTCTAAGAAAAGAGGTTTAATTGGCTCACAGTTCCTATACAAGAAGCATAGTGCCAGCATTTGCTTCTGGGGAGGCCTAATGAGGCTTACAATCATGGCAGTAGGTGAGGGGGGAGCAGGCACATCAAATGGCAAAAGCAAGAGCAAGAGAGAGTGAGGAGGGAAGTGTTAACACGTTTGTAAACAACCAGATCTCACAGGACCTCACGCTAGGGAGGACAGTACCAAGGGAGATGGTGCTAAACCATTCATAAGAAACCACTCTCATGATCCAATCGCCTCCCATAAGGCCCCACTTCCAAAATTGGGGATTTAATTTCATATGAAATTTGGGTGGGGACATACATCCAAACTATACCACATACATTATCTTATTTACTTTGTATCTTTTTTTTTTTTTTTTTTTTTTAACAGAGTCTCACTCTGTCGCCTAGGCTGGAGTGCAGCGCCACTATCTCAGCTCACTGCAACCTCTGCCTCCCGGGTTCAAGTCATCTTCCCACCTCAGCCTCCCAAGTAGCTAACACTATAAGCACCCACCACCATGCCCAGCAAATTTTTATATTTTTAGCAGAGATGGAGTGCCACCATGTTGGCCAGGCTGGTCTTGAACTCCTGACCTCAAGTGATCTGCCTGCCTTGGCCTCCCAAAGTGCTGGGATTATGGGCATAAGCCACCATGCCCAGCCCTGACCATATTTCTTAATCCTCATTTTATATCTGTGAGACTAGGACCCAGTGAGACAAGTAACTAGTTAAGATGATGTTAAGGCAGCGTTTGAATCCAAGTTTGTCTGACTTTGCGTCAGCAATTTTTACACTGTATCACACTGCAATATTTTACGAAGATTAATTAGGTGTAGAATTCTAAGTGGCCTTGTAGGAGAGAAGAAACTGCTGGTAGGAATACTAGGTACAGTGTGCAGAGTTTCCTGATCTGCCTCTCCCAATCCCAGCTCTTCTGCATATCCTACCTTAGTTACACCTTCATTATGTAGCCTACTGCAGTGGTCAGTGCCTTCACTGTCCATCCCCCTAAGTAGACTCACTCTTTTCTCTGCTTACCCAGTGCATCTTCCATCCCCTGCTTTCAGTTCCCCTATTTTCTAGGGACCAGTTCACTGTTCTTTCTCTCCCTTCCTATTTTTCTACCTAATTTGAGGTACATCTTTGAAAGCTCTCAAATGTGCTCAAGTTATTTTAGTTTGATAGTTTAATTCTCATTCCCACCTTATACAGTTTCCAGTCTCCCAGCATAGAAACCAATGTACATTTGAATTTTTGTTTTTTTTCAGACTGGGAGACAAGATTTGAAACCAAAGAGCCAACTCCAAAGCCCAACATTACTGAAGATTTATGCCATGGGGTAATAATGGAAAGGGAAGGTATCTGGCATTCTACTGTAGGGGAAACCTGGGACCCTGATCATTGGTTAGAGGGACAACAGGATAGTCATCTGAGCCAAGTGGCAGTTACCCATAAGGAAACCTTCACTGAGAAGAGAGTATGTGGAGGTAATGAATTTGAAAGATGTTCCAGTCAGGGTTCAATCCTTGATACACAACAAAGCATTCCTATGGTAAAAAGGCCCCATAATTGTAATTCACATGGAGAAGATGCCAAGCAAAATTCAGAGTTAATTAAAACTCAAAGAATGTTTGTAGAAAAGAAGATATATGAATGTAATGAGTGCAGCAAAACCTTCAGCCAGAGCTCATCCCTTCTTAAGCACCAGAGGATTCATACTGGAGAGAAACCCTATAAGTGTAACGTATGTGGAAAACACTTCATTGAACGCTCCTCCCTTACTGTTCATCAAAGAATTCATACTGGAGAGAAACCCTATAAATGTAATGAATGTGGAAAAGCCTTTAGTCAGAGCATGAATCTTACTGTCCATCAACGAACTCACACTGGAGAGAAACCCTATGAGTGTAAAGAGTGTGGCAAAGCCTTCCGTAAGAATTCATCTCTTATTCAACATGAAAGGATTCATACTGGAGAGAAACCCTACAAGTGTAATGAGTGCGGGAAAGCTTTTACCCAAAGCATGAATTTGACGGTCCATCAGAGAACTCATACAGGAGAAAAACCCTATGAATGTAATGAATGTGGAAAAGCCTTCAGTCAAAGCATGCATCTTATTGTACATCAGAGAAGCCATACTGGAGAAAAACCCTATGAGTGTAGTCAATGCGGAAAAGCCTTTAGTAAGAGCTCAACTCTTACCCTACACCAGCGAAACCACACTGGAGAAAAACCCTACAAATGTAACAAATGCGGGAAATCCTTTAGCCAAAGTACGTACCTTATAGAACATCAGAGGCTTCATTCTGGAGTAAAACCTTTTGAGTGTAATCAGTGTGGAAAAGCTTTCAGTAAGAATTCATCTCTTACTCAACATCGGAGAATTCACACTGGAGAGAAACCTTATGAGTGTATGGTATGTGGAAAACATTTCACTGGACGATCATCCCTTACCGTGCATCAGGTTATTCACACTGGAGAGAAACCTTATGAGTGCAATGAATGTGGAAAGGCATTCAGCCAGAGTGCTTACCTTATTGAACATCAAAGAATTCATACTGGTGAGAAACCCTATGAATGTGATCAGTGTGGAAAAGCCTTCATTAAGAATTCATCCCTTACAGTGCATCAGAGAACTCATACAGGAGAGAAACCCTATCAGTGTAATGAATGTGGAAAAGCCTTCAGCCGGAGTACAAACCTTACACGACATCAAAGAACTCATACATAAGGAATGTTTTCACTGGCCCCTACATCATGATTAACTCTTCAGTAATAAGCAAGTAAGACATACAATGTAGAAACCTAATAAATGTAATGACTGTGGGAATCTTTCAGTTGAAATACAACATACCATATCAGATAATACAGAGCACTGTAGAGAAATCATCTAAAAGTAGAGAAATCTTGATTCAGAAGGTATAACTTACTTTAATATTAGAAGTTTTAAGTAGCTAATATAAGCAGTAAAGACTCATGCTGAAGATAAGTTGCTATATCATACTGCAGATTCTCCTTTGGCCATCAAAGACTTCATACTGGAAAGAAAAATCTGCGTGTTTAACTGGACAGCCCAGAGACCTGGGATGTAGTCCTAATCTGCCACTGTCTTGGACAAGTCACCTACTTCCACCAGGTTATGGTTCTCTATTTGGTATATGAATGATGTTGCAGATAGAAGTCTTGTAGGATCTCTGTTAGCTCTAAAATGCTATAAACCTATAAATATAATGAATGCTGGGAAATCTTTGTTCTTTTATGATTTCAAGCTGTCTGTATGCTGTCTAGATGCTTCTGTTCCACAGTCTGGATTCCTTGGATGTTTTAGTCAAAATTCCTTTACCAATTCCTGGTACCCTTCCATGCTCCTAGTCTTTCCCTGCACTGTTCTTTTGTCCCCTAACTACAGGCCGGTTTCCATAAATTAATGAAATAAGTATGCACATCTTAATGCAATAGCATGCTGTTTAGAGTTCTCAATTAATAGTTATTAAATTGTTGTTAAATGATCACTTAGAAAATAACATAGTCCTATAATTACAAAAGAATCACATACATATCTTTGTGTCATATTTAGTCTATCAACATGGAAAGGAAAAGACAGAGGGACTGACACTAATAGACATAGCCATCTGACCTATTAACAAAATGTTGAGGCTAGGCATTGTGGCTCATGCCTGTAATCCCAGCACTTTGGGAGGCTGAGGCAGGATGATTGCTTGAGTTCAGGAGTTGAAGACCTTGTCTCTACAAAAATTTTTGTAAGAATCAGCCAGGCATGGTGGCACATATCTGTAGTCCCAGCTACCGGGAGGCTGAGGTGAGAGAATAGCTTGAACCCAGGAGCTTGAGGCTGCAGTGAGCAATGATTGTACTACTGCACTCCAGTCTGGGCAATAGAACAAGACAGTGTCTCAAAACAAACAAACAAAAAAAAACAAGAACACTGCAACTCAAAAACATATTCAAAATATAGGGAGATTTTATAGATCTATAGTTATTACAGTAGTTAAGATAGTTTTGTTTATTTCACACACTTTGCCAAGTCCTAAATATGTGTTAGACATGATTAGAAAAACAAAATGAGTAAAATATATTCTTTGGTTTATAAGGGTTAAACTAAGAAAGTGGCAGTGTGAGGCTGGGTGCAGTGGCTCATGCCTGTAATCCCAGCATTTTGGGAGGCCAAGGCGAGTGGATCACGAGGTCAAGAGATCGAGACCATCTTGGCCAACATGGTGAAACCCTGTCTGTACTAAAAATACAAAAATTAGCTGAGCATGGTGGTGCATGCCTGTAGTCCCAGCTACTTAGGAGGCTGAGGCAGGAGAATCGCTTGAACCTGGGAGGCAGAGGTTGCAGTGAGCTGAGTGCAGCCACTGCACTCCAGCCTGGTGACAGAGTAAGACTGTCTCAAAAAAAAAAAAAAAAAAAAAGAGTGGCAGTTGGCAGTATGATGGAAGAGGAGAGGGAAGAATATAAGCAATAACAAAGCAGAATCTAGGAAATTTGGTAACTGACTAAATGTGCCAATTGAATGAGAAGGAATAGTCTAGGATTACTTGGATTTCTTATTTTGGTAGATAAAGTTGCTATAGTTAAAAACATATAGCTGCCCAATTTTGTGGGGCAATGGAGTTGACTTTGGCAACATTTCCATGAGACTGTGGAACATCCAAGGGAAGAGTCCTGGTAGGCAGCAGAGCAAGTGATAAAGGAGATACTGGGAGGAGTGTCATTGATGGCACAGCTGGTGAAAAGAGGAATTAGTAGAAGCTAAGTGGAATAAACAGCCAAAAGAAAATGGAAAAGTCAGAAGTTGGTGCCACAAAAGTAAAAAGACAGTTTTAACATGGGGATAGGAATAGTTAATACTGTCAAATGCTATGGAGGATAAAGTAAGATAAAAATAGAATTATGTCTTTTTGTCTTAGCTATCAATTTAAGATGGCTTAAAATCTCTCTTTTAGTAGGTTGAAGAGTGAGTTACATGTTAAGAGAACTTAGCAGCCTTACTGAAGTGCGAGAGACTCAGAAAGATAACTAGAGGGAGGCCGGGGGCTTGGAGCATATCAGAAGAGCTGTGGGCTACAAACAATGGAAAGCCCAGTCCACAATGGTGTAAGCAAAAGAGATTTATTTTTCTCACATAACAAATCTGGAGGTAGTTGTCACTGGCTCATATGTAAAACAATTCTGTGTCTTGAGTTTAATGGGGTTTCCATCATGGTTACATCATGATGGCCATAGCATCAAATAAGTATCTGCATTCAAGGCAGGAGGGAACGGGGAGGGGAGCACCAGCAACATCAGTGCCTTTGATCAGGAAAGTTTTTCCCGGAAGCCACTCGGTAGACTCCTGCTTACATCTCATTGACCACAGCTATATCGTATGGCCAACCCTAGCACAAGGAAGGCTGGGGAAAGAAGTATTTAATCCTGCCAGCCTCTATAGAGGAGGCAGGTACAAAAAAGGTGGGGTTGAGGATGGTATTGACTTAGCCAGCCAACAATCTGCCAGGAAGTGATTTAAGGTAGGATTGAGCATGTTCATAACTAAGAAGAAGAGGAGTGGAAGAGTGAAGGTACAGAAGGGAGGGGACGTGCAGCTCAAAGTGGGAAAATAAGATCTGGAACACGAGTGGAGGCTGTAGGGATCTCTTTCAACAGGAGGAAGGAAACTTTCCACTGGGAGAGATGAGAATCCAGAAACGATGGGTACACAAGATGTTTGTAGATGGCAATGGAGGAAGTTTCTTTGAACTCTTGACTGTTTGAACCTTCAGCAGTCCAGTGTCTCTGGACTGTGTGACCTCTTAGGGTTAACATTTTACCAATTTTGAGACATTGCATCCATCCTAAGCTTCAAAACCCTTCATTTCTCCCTTTCTCTCTTGTCCTGTGCTTGCCTTTTGAGCCTTTATTGTGCTGCTGTCTTTATCATTTCCATCAATTTCTACCCATTTCTTTTGTCTGCCTCCTTTCTTCCCCTCTAGCTCCATCTCTTGAGATGATGTGGGGAACAAGAGAAAAAAAAATCTGAAGGGAAAGGAGGAGATTGCGTAGAAGAGAGAGATTATTAAAAATCTAAGTTCCTGAGGATAAGGGTAGTTTGATGTTTTATTCCCCCTTCTTTTCCTTTTCTAACTCCAGTGGTTTGTATTTGAGTATAGGCAAGGAGACCCAGGATCTGCATGCTGAGTTGAGAACTGTGTGTATGGAAGGAGGCGGGGGGCAGGAGAGTGGAAAAGCTTAGTGTCGATGATTTGCCTCATCCTCTTGAAGCCTCCAGACTTGAACTGAGGGGAAGGGTGCTGTTTATTTGTGAAACAATAATAATCTGGACCAAATGGGTTTCTTTCGTGGAATTTTAAAATTAGGACAGAGGCAGTTGGATGTTAGAAGATGAAAGTACTAGATATGAGAGCTGATGCTGACGTCTTGGGTCGTGTGCAAATTTAATTGTGAGCAAAGGAATCCAACCAACTGGGAGGAGTACTAGGAGTATACGGGTCTAGGAGAGAGGACTTTTGTTACCATATCCTGAGTTAAGCCCAAGCCCTTCACTTCAGTGTCCATTCTCAGGTAGAACTTAAGTTTCAGTAATATATGAGGATTTTTTGGTAACTTAAAGCAGTACAGCCAGACTTTGCAGCAACTGGGAATCACCAGCAGCCAAGGACATGTGGATGCTCTCTCCCTCTGTCTGTGTTCCCCCACCTCTCACCACTGCTACCACCCCCACATGGGCTCTGTTACTGCTTTGTCCATCCCCTCACTGGTGGTTGGATTCCTTGGTTTACAATTACATTTGCACATGACCCAAGATGTCAGCATCAGCTCTCATATCTAGTGACCTTTCACCTTCTTTCTAATACCCAAGTGTCTCTGTCCTAATTGTAAAATTCCATGAAAGAAACCCATTGGTCCAGATCATCCGTTTAAGACAAGCCTCACATGTCACCTTTTCTGGCTAAGTATCCATCCAGTCAGCTGGTGGGTGGAGGACTGCCATGTGATCACTGTCCATGCAGGCAGGCCTGTGTGCAGCAAACTATGACAGATATGACCAACATGTCATGAGATACTTACAGAGCACCTACTCAGTAGTTGCTGGTGATTTAGAGCTCAGGAGTTCACAAGGAGCTCACGGTAGGGAAATCTGAAATAAACCAGGAGTTAGGATGCACTAGGGTGACTTTGAAGGTAGTAAGAAACACAGCACCCTCTGGAACTATAAAGAATTAGGTGAACAAGGTATTTTCTCTATGGCTGGATCATCATTCAGAAGACTCAAATAGGGCCATTACCTCCTCTAGAGCTCTGCGAAATGTGCCTCTGGGCATTTAAAGAGGTTCCCAATCCGGGTTCTCTGACTAATAGAGGTGGAGCTGCAGAATATGGTGCCAGTACCCACCCCTAGATTGTGCATAGCTTCGAACTGCCTCTGGCTCCTGAAAAATATCACAACAGATCTGGAGGAGAAGGGCCACTGAAAAATTTATGAATGCTTAGAACTTAATTGAGGTAGGTGACTTCCCTGCCTATATACACATTGGCATTATCTGATTCCTGTCTGTGGTCAAGAGACTTACAAGTGATTGGCCTGTGCTGCATGTTTTGGGACAAGGATGAGTAAGACCTTGTTCCTACTCAGTGTAGTTCATTCATGCAACTAACATTTATTGAGCCCCTAGCATAAGTCAGCTTCTATGAATTCCAGGGTAAATGATGCCTGATCTCTGCTGTCGAGTAGCTCCTAGCACATAGTGCCATGGGAGTGAGCTAGCTGGGTGAACAGAAGACAGGGGAGGAAATGAAAACGTTGTAGGAAGAATAAGAATAATGGCAAGAGAGGCTGAGAGAGCATAGTGTATATTCAGGAAATTCTCAGAGGTGTATGACTTGAGCACGGAGTAGAAGTGAAGAAGCAGGAAGAAATGAGGCTAAAGGAAGATCTTATTACATCATGCTGCAAGGGTCCCAACAGGGCTCAGCAAATGAACACCAGGAATTACTAGCAAGTAGCCACTGTCCTGGGGAAGAGTAAACAGACTGGTGATGCAGGGCTTGGTCAAATGTAAGGGTTCATTTGCATATCCATAGTTAATAGAGCAGAAGGGAAAGGGATTCTCCAGACCACATTTTAACCTCCTTTCTCTGAGGAGACTGGATCCTAATGAGAATCCTTGACAGAAGCGGGAGCTTCCTTGGTGAATGCTCAAAACAATACAGTGGGTGAGTTCTGGCTAAAGCCAAAGGGTGTCTCAGGCTTCATATTAGAGGTTTCACTGCTTCTTTTCAGCTTGAATAGTTTTGTTTTTTGTTTTTTAGTTGCCTGTGGAAGGGCACCTGTTAGATACTCCTAATAAACTACAGCATCTCCAGGACAAATGGGTCATACTTTTTTCAGTTCTGGAAGACTTGGGCCTTTGTATGTCAGTTCTTTGCCATCCAGGTGACAGGTAATAAGAGCACTTTTGAACCTTTCCTCCATCAACAGGAGAAGGACTCCTGGTTCCAGGGACATGGGACTTTGAGCAAGGCACTTAATAGATCAGTGCCTTGCTTTTCTCATTTATTAATAGGGCAAACCTTTTTGGTTGCATAAATAATGTAAAGTGCTTATAAAAGTGCCCAACATGTAGTTAGTCCTCAATACATATTATCATTCTCACGTTCCTCAAACAATAACATTCAAACTCCGTAGCATGGCACCCAGAACCCTTCGTTATCTTAGAATCATTAGGCACTCAAAGCAATTGCCTTTTAGAAAAGTTATATAATTGTGGGAGGCTACTTCTAATTGTGGACTGCTGTCATTGCCTCCTCACTGCTTTCCCTGTATCCCCTCTAGCCCCACCACTTTCTGCCCTCCTTGAAGCTGACCAGTGATTCTATGGAAATGTGCTCAGCCATGTCACTCTTTCGAATCTAATCATTTCCAGGCACACAGAATAAATCCAAATTTCCTTCAAGGCCTGTAGTTACCCAGGCAACGGCATCTCCCACTCTTCCTTGTTCACTGGGCCCTCGCCAGTCATACGGACCTTGCTGAGCCTTGAGTTCACCAAGCACACTTCTCTGTGGACAGCATTTCTGTTCCCTCCCTTTAGAAGGCACGTTACCCATACATTCACTTCGTTTCTTCCCTCACTGTATTCAAATCTCTGCTAAGATGTTACCTCCTCAAAGAGAACTTCCAAAAACGCTACTTGAAATCATTCCCCGCCCCATCACACCCTAACCCCTAACAGTAGTGTTATCAATACCTGATAAACATTTTCTACTTGTTTGACCGCCCCCCCCCCCCCGCCCCAGTACAGTTAAAACTCCATGCATGCAGGGTTTTCACAGCTATTTCTCCAGCCCTTCGGCTTGGGATTCTCACTCTCTAGGGCCCAGTATGAGGGACCTGGAGTCACGGGTGGGCCAGAAGTGGCATTTGTATGCCTAAGGGCTTGCGAGGGGAGAGAGAAGGGTTACCAGCGATATTCACAAAGCATCCTCCTCCTCCTCCTCCCCCGCCGCTTTGCCAGGTCCCCCGGAACTGCCACAGAGGCTGCACAGCAGCTGCTCCTGGCCTTATCGAACACTTGACACAAAGTGTCTGTAGAATGAAATCTTCAATAAAACTCCAAACAGAATGCTGTAGTCAGTGACACTGCTTCCTAAAAGGGGCCAACAATTCCATATGCGACAAACCTCAGGTCACATTCTTGATTTTTTTTTCCACCAACAAAGTTAAAACCTTCTCATCTTTCTTTCCTGAGCTCCATGCAAATTACCTATTCAAAAGCAACTAAGTATCTCCAGTTGGATATTCTTAGGCATCATCTCATCCTCGCCAGTCTCAACAAAAATAAATACCACCTTCTAAATACCACCCAGCTGTCCAGGATGGAGACTTCCTGGCATCCAGGCTCCTTCCTTTCCCTCGTCCCCACCTCTGAAAGACCCCAAGCACGAAGTGTTCTGCCTCCCGAAAATCGCAGGGGCCGCCAGCCGGGTTCCAGCCATCGTGGGCTCTGTCCTGAGGCGCCGCGCAGGACATCCCTGCCCGACATCCTTGTCCTCCTTGCGCCGTACGCTAGTTAACGGCTGTGGTGTCTCCACCCCAGCACACACTGGCCCGCCCGCAGGGCCAGGCTGGAACTGCCGGACGCTTGTCCGGCCCAGGCGTAATCCCGCCGCCTTCCAGGCCTAGGCGCGGTCCCCGTCAGGAACGCGCCCGGTGACCGCCTATTCGGTCTTCCAGACCTTCCCAATCCTCTCTCGTCAGTGATCGGGCGTCACTCCCCTGGACTAACTTCGCTTGTCCCATCGTCAGCTTTTCGCTGGTCTGCATCTTCCTGGGCCTTACTGCAAGACAGAGACCTAGTTCTAAAGCGAACAGAACAGAACCGATTCCGTACGTGGTAAGCGCGCTGGCGTCGGCGTGGAGGGGCCTCTGGGAAAGGTAGTTTCCGCGCCTAAAGCGCCGGGGCCCGGGCCTTGTTTGCGCAGGCGCGGGGCAGCACCGTCTCCGCCGATTCTCCCTGTGGAAGTGGAGTCTGGCAGGCGGAACTGCAGCAGCCCTGAGACTTGTGGGAATTCGGCCCAACGGTTCCCAGGGCAACGCGCAAGCGCAGTTCAGTTCCCAGCTGCAGCCTCCAGCTCATTGTGTTCTTACTGCGATGTGGCGCTTGGGATTTCTCGCCGCCGGCAGAGGCTCCTGGAAGAGCGACACGGGGGTGACCAGGCACGGTGGTCAAAGGCGCAGAGGGAGAGCGGTAGCGGTCCTGAGGTGGTCTGGGGAGAAGGGCGGAGGGAAAGCCGAGGAGGTGCGGGTCGTGGTCCATTCTGGAGGACGCTGATTGAATGCCCCAAACTTCCCGGAATGTATGTCTGAGATTTGATCCCAAACAGAAAGAGGGAGGACAGCCAGGGGTGGTCATCCTGGGCTTGGAGTCGAGTCTCTGAGTGCCTGTGGAGGAGATGGGGCCAGGGCCTGTGGCATGTGTCTTGGCGCGGACTCCAAGAAGCCCAAGGTTTCCGCTCAGGTAGTAGATACACGCCTGGCGTGGTTCCGAGTCCTGCGCCAGGAACTCGCCGAGGCCGGAGGCAGCCGCTGCGCGGCCCCTGCAGCAACCCCTGGGGGACCTGGTGAAGCGGCAAGGGCGGGAGGGAGTTGTGTGAATAGGGTTCCTACCCCTGTCCTTACCCCGGCAAGGCACACAAACGCAGCTTCTGCCCACCTGTGACTCCAGGCCACCCAAACTGGGCCCCAGAGAGTGAAAACCCTGAGGCCAGAGAAGGGCTTGCCTGAAAGGCTTCGACAGTGAAGAGCCAGCCTTCTTAGCCTCCTTTTTGAGGAGAAAGAAGACTACCCTCCTTTCCCTCTTCTCCCATCACTCTCAGATTGGGCAGCTGTTCCATAGCTGCAGAGGGAGAGGGAGAGCGGGAGCCGTCTTCCAGTCCAATCCAACTCAAACACCGCCCTCAGTTGCCTCTCCCCAGCGCCCCCACCTTTTCGGGTACATCCTGGTGGGTTCTGGAGCTGAATAACTTGTTAAAGAGACAATTCTTGGCCGGGCGCGGAGGCTCACGCCTGTAATCTCAGCACTTAGGGACGCTGAGGAGGACGGAACACCTGAGGTCAGGAGTTCGAGACCAGCCTGGCCAACATGGTGAAATCCCAGTCTCTACTAAAAATACAAAAATTAGCTGGGTGTGGTGGCAGGAGCCTGTAATCCCAGCTGCTTGGAAGACTGGGGCAGGAGAATCGCTTGAACCCAGGAGGCAGAGGTTGCAGTGAGCCACTGCACTCCAGCCCGTGGGTGACAGAGTGAGACTCTGTCTCAAAAAAAAAAATTATCTTGAGATTCCTCAGTGAGGCTGAAGGGAAAGACCAGAGGGTGGGTGGAAGGTGTGAGAACTGGGCCTGGAGTAGGCTTTCTGCAAGGAGAAGTCAAGGTATAGCATCCTCTGAAGCAGGAGAGAGAGTGGGGAGCAAACAGGGACCAAAGCACTCACTGCTTGGGGTACTGGAGGCCTCTCAGGATGTGAATGCTCACTGCCTTGCTCTGGACTGCTATATGAGAGCTTTTGACCCAGTCCTCTCCTAATTGCAGGTGTGTAGACCCTTCTAGCCTGAGGAGTCCTAAGGGTGCAAAGCTCCACACCTGCCTCCATAGCACTTTGCCTGTCGCTAAGAGGGCTCATCAGAGAAGAAAGAATGGCTGTCAGCCACCTGCCAACCATGGTCCAGGTGAGTGGGGGTTTCTTCCCCCTAAATTGCTTTCTGGATTTGAAGAGTGTAGCATGTTTCCTTCCTCAGACCAGGAGCTTTTCTCCCAATCCAGCCCCACCCAGACACTGACCTCAGTTGCTTCTCCCCAACCAACCCCCTACCCATATCCGGCTCATCCTGGTGGATGTTGGAGCTGTATCATTTGCTAAAGGTCACATAAATTTCACAGCTGGGACTGGAACACAGGTTCCTATGAAATCAAAACCTGTCCTCTTTTCATTACCAAGTAAGGTTAGGGCTCTGAAGTGGTAAAGGCAATGTATTAGTCCTTTTTCTCATTGCTCTAAAGAAATATCTGATCCTCGGTAATTGATAAGGAAAGAAGTTTAATTGACCCACGATTCTATAGGTTGTGTATGGTGTTAGCCTCGTCAACTTCTGATGAGGCCTTAAAAAGCTTCTTCTCATGGGAGTAGGTGAAGGGGGATGCAGGCACATCACATGGTGAGAGAGGGAACAAAAGAGAGAAGTAGGAGGTCCTAGCCTCTTAAACAACTGGATCTCAGGTGAACCAACTGAGTGAGAATTCACTCATTACCAAGAGGATGGCACTAAGCCGTTCATGAGGGATCTACCCTCATGATCCAACACCTCCCACCAGGCCCCATCTCCAACATTGGAGGTCACATTTCAACAAGAGATTTGGAGGGGACATACATCCAAACCATATCAGGGTGGTACCCCACACAGAGCTCAGAGAAGGGCAGAGTGGGAATACTTTTTTGGGGAGGTGGGATTTACTAGACTTTTTTTTGTTAATGACACTTGCCTTTTTTTAACCAATGAAATGATTGAAAAGACTATGCTTCCAATAAATTCCTAAAATGCTTTGAGCAGGCCTAGCATCTTTAGAATAAGAATGTGGACTGTGCTTTGAAGGAGACAGTATTCATTTGGGCATATACATTCTGATACATTTGGTAAAATTGTTCTAATTCCTTCACATATAAACCTCCCTAAGGACTGGAATATGTGGCAGGAATCACTGGAAAGGATGACCAGCTAGGTGACAGCGCCACGTTGAACACAGCCCAGCTCACCGGCTGCTCCCCTCCTCCTCTTGGCTTCTGACTTGTCACTTAGGACCCATCTCATGCTCCAGGTTTTCTGTGAAACCTGTATCTACCCACGGTTCCAGTCTGCTGTGATATTTTCCTTCCCTAGCCTTTTCCTCAAAGTCGTTGTCGGTGTCACACAATTTATCTCATGTTTAGAGGCTGCCTTAATTTGGTTGGCATTTAACAGACATATGTTAGGGCTGTAAAATGTGCCAGGAATTATGATCTAGGCTAGAAATACAAAGTGAATGATAAATAGTCCCTGACAAATTGGTTCCTGGCTTCAATTCAAGTGTCTCTTGACTGCCTGCCATGTACCAAGGCTTTGGATGCAGGTAACGGAAACCTAATTCACACTGTCTTAGGCAGAAGCAGCACTTACTGGAAAGATATGGAGGTGTTTCCCCAAATGCAAAGGCAAAGACACAGCTGGATGTTGGCTATGGAAGTGGGGTCTAGAATAACCTGAGAGTCCTTTCTCGTGGACCTTTGGTTTCTTCTCTGGGCTTCTGCTTACCTCTTCTTTGTCAGTGGACACTGGCTCCCTTAGCTTCTCAGCCAGCTGGGAAGACCAGAGCTGTCATAGTTCCTGGATTTTACATACTAGGTTAGGTTTCAGGTACACCTGTGTGTCAGGACAGAGAGACTTTCCTCTGTGACCCCATCTCAGAGTTTCTAAGAAAGGGACTAGTTCTAATCAGAAGGAACAAGGTCCTGTTGTGTAGAATGACTGGTTCCATGGGACCCATGAGTGTATGCACATGTGCCCACGTGTGCGTGTGTGTGTGTTGAGAGTGTGTGTCACAGGGTGTGTATGGGGGGCATATTTGTGTGTGTGTGTGTGTTTGGGTGCCTGTGTGTTTGCATGTGTGTGATGGGTGTGTAGGGGGATGTGCAGGGGCGTGTCTGTGAGTTTGTGTGTATGTGTCTCTGTGTTTGTGTGTATTTGTGTGTATATGTGAGGGTATGGGTATGGGTGTGTGTGTTTGTGTATATGTGCATGTGCACATGTGTGGTGTGTGTATGTGTTTGTGTGTTTGTATGTGGGTGTATGGATATGGGTGTGTGTGTGTGCTTTGTGTGTGTGTTTTTGTATGTGGGGGTGTCAGGGTATGTGTGTGCTTGTGTGTGTGTCTGTGTGTGGGGTGTGGGTATGGGTGTGTGTAGGGGTGTGTGTAGGTGTATGTGTGTGTGTCTCTAGGAGGTGGGTATGGATGTGTGTATGTCTCTGTGTGGGGGGGTGGGTATGGGTGTGTGTGTGTGTAGGTGTATGTGTGTGTGTGTCTCTGGGGGAGTGAATTTGGGTATGTGTGTGTGTCTGTGTGGGGGGTGGGTATGGGTTGTGTATTTGTGTGCAGGTATATATGGGTGTGTGTCTCTGGGGGTGTGGTTATGGGTGTGTGTTGTGTGTGTAAGTGGAGGGGTATGTGTGTGTATGCTTGTGTGTGTCTGTGTGTGGGGGGTGTGGGTATGGGTGTGTATTGTTTCTGGGTGTTTGTGTGTAGATGTATGTGTGTGCGTAGGTGTGTATGTAGGTGTGTGTGTATTGAAGGTGAGAAGGTACACCCTGAAGAAAAGCAGGAGTCGCTGAGCAGCCACAGATAGGTGCCGAGTGCATGGGCCATATTCCAGATGTGGGGAAGGCCAAGAGATGTAGAGACAGGCAGTCCACATCTTGGAGTTAACAGTCCAGTGGGGGAAACTGAAAGTAAACCAGACATCACAATAAAATGGGACAGTGCCTTGATGGCCCTCATAGGCGACTGTGCGAGCTGTCAGGGAAGGCTGTGCTCAGCGAGTGGTGTCTATGCTGAGACCTGAGTAGGATTTGGTCCGCTGGGGTAAGAGGAGAGGCAGGGCTGGGCAGTTTGAAGGAGATAGAGCAAATGTTCTAGGCTAGGCCAGGCGTAGTGGCTCATGCCTGTAATCCCAGCACTTTGGCAGTTTGAGGTGGGTGGATCACGAGGTCAGGAGTTCAAGGCCAGCCTGGCCAACATAGTGAAACCCCGTCTCTACCAAAACTACAAAAATTAGCCAGACATGATGGTGCACAATTGTAATCGCAGCTACTCGGGAGGCTGAGGCAGGAGAATCACTTGAACCCGGGAGGTGGAGGTTGCAGTGAGCCGAGATGGTGCCACTGCATTCCAGCCTGGGTGACAGAGTGAGACTCCATCTTGACAAAAAAAAAAAAAAAAGA